>CP092883.1:34073970-34376205 GCA_030710605.1 Cordylochernes scorpioides
TTTTGTAAATTAGAAAATATAAAACTAAATCTTTATAAATGCCAGTTTTTCAGGACATCCATTGACTACCTGGGATATAAAATTAGTTAAGGCACCTACACTCCACATGTTAGGAATATAGATGTAATTAATGCTACTAACGTAAAAACCTTGCAATCATCCCCCCCCCCCCCCCCCAAGGCACCATTAATGTTTACAACAAATTCATTCCAGATTATGTGCGCATTAGAAATCCTCTAAATCAACTTTTGAAAAAGAACGTTAAATGGGAATGGACACCAGACTGTCAAAAGGCGTTTGACAAACTCAAACAACTACTTTCATCAGGTCCCATTCTCCATCTTTTTAAATCAGATTTGCCCTGTCAAGTTTACTCTGATGCATCTTTTCAAAGGATATGAGGAGTACTGAAACAGCTCCATCTCCAGTTGGAAACTCATATCCAGTACAATATTATAGTCGCACACTGCGCAAATACGAGCGCAATTATACCATCACCGAATTAGAGTGTCTGGCCATAATTGAAACAGTCGATCGTTTCAAGGTCTATCTGGCGGGAAATTGTTTTACTATTTTTACCGATCATTGCGCTTTACAGTGGCTGAAAAACATCAAAAATCCGACAGGAAGACTATTTCGATGGAGTTTGAGGTTGTCAGTCTACGACTATCAGGTGAAGTACATCAAAGGCACCAAACAACTAGAGGCTGACCTGTTATCCCGAAATCCGTTTTGTGGCCTTCTTGACGCTACGCAATTCAAAATGTACCAAAGTGAGCTTCGGTATATTCCAAGTATGTTCACCAAACCTCAGGCCTGACTTCCGTCACCAGACGTGGTGTGAGCAAAATAGTTGTTCCGCCATCCTTACGACTCACCATACTTAGAGAAGCCATTCAAAAATTCAACCATCCTTGAATTTCTCAATTGACTAGGATCATCTCCGCCCAATACTTTTGTAGCGGAATGTCGATAGACATTCGTGCCTTCGTTAAGAATTGTAACATCTTTCAAATGAGCAAAACCCCAAAAGGACCGAAGTATGGAGAGTTGGGCGAATTGCCAGAATCCCCACTGCCATTTGAACTAGTCTCTATGGACACTATAACCGGGTTTGCTAGATATGGAAGTGCAAAAAATCACCTGCATGTAGTAGTAGACCACGCGACTCGATTTGCATGGACATTGCCATCTCGTTCCACCAGTACGACCACATATATTCAAGTAATAAAAATGGTGCTACAAAGTGGTTGTCCGAGGCGTCTCCTTAGAGATAGAGGCCCTGCCTTTACATCACCGAGGTTTAAAAGGTTTCTAATATCCCATAACATCCAACCAATGCTCACTACCAACAACCATCCACAATCAAACGGTTTATCCGAACGTTTTGAACTCAACCCTGACCGGAAAATTTAGGCTCCTCCATCTTCAATATCCTAGAGTTATTTGGACTATGCTCCAATCCAAAGTAGTTAAGACATATAACGATACCCCTCATTCCGTCACGGGATTTCCCCCATCATACCTTATGAACGGCTCACTACCGAAATAATTGTCACAACATCTAGATCCTTATCCATCTGTCACTGAATATAGACACCTAGCGTTACAGGGAACGAAAGAACGTCATAAGCTAGATAAGATCAGATTTGATAAAAATCACAGGTCCCCCGACTTTGAGGTAGGCGATCTAGTCCTTACCAAAATTTACCAACACCCCAATACGGGCAAATTAGTGCCGTACTTCAGTGGACCATATGAGATAATTGAGGTCATATCCCCCTATACAATTAGAATCAATAGGCCTAATCAAGCTAAAACTTGACACGAAAATTATCCACGTAAACAAATTGAAACACTATTCTGAAGACACAAAGTACATCTTCACACCTCACTCAATGAACAACAATAGCGCACCGAAATTATATTTTATTTACCATTATATTCCACCTGAAATATTTCATGATGATTATAAGCATTATGCATCTACATTAAGTAACCATTTAATAAAATTAACCCCGATATTTTCTTAAATAATGATGAACCAACATTAACAGCCTGATACATTTCTACTCCTGACACCATCTCAAAAATTGATATTCAATTAGAACCTTCCCCTACAACGAAGATAATGCTCCCATCCTTACCAACACGTAATCATACTCCGCAAATTAGCCCTCAATTAAGTGCTCTCCTTAACTGGTCAAATAAGCAGTCGCGAACAAGCAGCGTCAGTGTTACCAGGGCGTGGTGGGGTATCAGGTGGCACTGGTACCTCTACAAAAAGCCACAAAAGCCCAATGACGACACTGAGTCAAATGGCGAGTCCAGCCCGCCATGTAATCAACCAAAGGCTGTAGCCAACAACAACTACTCCAGCGTCTGCATCCATGTTAGGAACGGCTGATGAAGCGTCTGTCCTCCATGTTAGGAGCGGCTTCTTCCGAGGAAGGTGATGGCCGGCATGCGCCCTCGGGCTAGATCTTTTGATCGACAGATATCACCAACTGATGACCAAATATCCTTTAGGATATCCTGGTCTTTACAGCACTAATGAATTAACTGTGACAATGCGAAATTGGAAAATAGGTCTCTTTATCCTTTTATTTCGACTTGAACGCTATGTCCCCCAAGGAACACTTGCACTTTTAAGATGAACAAAATTTTGAAAGAAAGATATTTTAAAGATGTACAGAATTAATATGCAAGTTAGTTAAATGAAAAATAAAAAAAATATCAATACAATTGATATATGTACAAAGGGTTGGTATGCAAATTTAGTTAAATGAAATCAAATTTTAAAGTATTGTGTGTATTCGAGAAAATCAATTACAGATTAAAAAAAGGTTTTAAAGAATATTTTAGAATAAAATTTGCTAGATATTAGATAATTATTCAATTAAAACAATACAAAAAAAGAGTTAATCTATAAATAAAAGCGTTCCAATGGAATTTGGTAGTTTTTAATAAAATCCAAAATAAATCTGCAAAATGATTTGAATTTTATATATTTGTCTTTTATTGAAATTATATCGAAGGGTTCGATACATTCAGTCCATTGTTTATGTTGACTTTGCTTATAATTTTGAATGAAACTGATTCCAGGAATATTAATTAAACATTATATTTATTGATTTACAAGAGAAAGAACAAAATATAAAAGGGAAACCAATATTAAACAAATGAACTTTTTTTATTGTTCAGTTAACGCCTATTTACCTGTGAGCTTGCACACACTCTGTGGTAACTATTAATATATATATATAACACACGCTCCCCTGTGTAAGCCCTAATCAGCAAGTCCAAGACTATCTGCGCAATTCGTAGTTTGTCCTTTGGTAGTCTTTTCGTTAGTATATCCGCCTCCATGTCTTCACTTTTAGTGCATGACAGCTTGATTCCATTTTGTATTTCTTCTTTCACAAAATAATACTTTCGGTTTATGTGCTTTGTTCGTGAAGTAGTTTTGTCAGATTGTATCCAGTTTATGGCAGCCTGGCTGTCACTCTTTAAGGTAATTGGAAAAGTTATATTTTCAAAAGGTATATCTAGTAATCCCTTTAACCATAACACTTCAGAAATTCCTTCACATATTGAAATAAGTTCTGCCTCACATGTAGACAAGCCTACTGAATCTTGCCCTCTGCTTCTCCAGTTTATTAAGTTGTTGCCAAGTTTGAAAGTATAGCCTGAATAGGATTTTGCGTCTCGGGTTGTGCACTAGCTCGCATCAGTACTTATTGTGATATTGTTGTCTTTTGACTTATAGGCCAATATTTTATTTCTTGTTGCCTTCAGATATCTATAGATCCTTTTAACTCCAGTTAAGTGTATTTCTCTTGGATCATTACTATACTGAGATATATTGCTGACGTTGAAGGATATGCCCGATCGAGTACCCGTAGAAAGGTACATTAGGGATCCAATCATTTCCTGGGAAACAGTTTATTCTACTGGGTTAGAGTCCAAATACTCATCAAAATTTTGATTTTGATCTCCCGGTGTCTGCAGACTGTTGCATTCTTCCAGTACATTTCTATGAAGAATTGTATCAATATAATGAGTCTGAGATAGATAAAATCCATCTTCATCTCTTTTTATTTCAATTCCAATAAATGGTTCACTATCCTTCTTTTCTGTTAGAGTAAAATATTTTTTATATATCTGAGACTAGGTTGTCATTGATTTTCTTGATGTGTTTCTCTGATTGTGGTAGACCATACAGGCTTTTTTTTACAATTTACACACTTTGTTTTCTTCTCCTTTTTGCATAAAACCATCTGGTTGTCTCATGTATACTGTCTCTTCTAACTCACCATAGAGATAACCTCTTTTCACATCATAAGTCTTTATGATTGAATTATTTTACGTTGCAAGAGATACTATTGTTCGCAAGCTTTCCTTTTTGAGTACAGGTGAAGAAGATTCCTTTTAATCCACACCATTTCTTTGATTGCATCCAACAGCAACCAGTCTGGCCTTTCTTTTATATGTGCCGTCTATTGATGTTTTCTTCATTCTGTATACCCATTTACTATTGATGACTTTCATACCATTTTCTCTCTCTCTCTCTCTCTCCCTTGGTAATAGTGTCCATACTTTATGTTTCTTTATCTCACTGAGCCCTCCTTCCATTGCTCTGTGCCATTCATTTCTTTCTCCACTATCCGTTGCTTCTTTAAAGATCTCCGGAATATAATGATCTATTTCCATAATTTATTTTTGCTTCACTCCTATTCTTTATTCTTTGTGAGCGTCGAACTCCTTCTGCAATCAATTTCCTTTCTTGTTCTTCAAGTCTGGCTTTGTGCCATTCTTCTAAGGTGCTCTTTATTTCTCCTTTCTTTTTTCCTCCTTTTACACATCTTTCCTCATCGGTTCAGTTTGTGATGAGTCATTTTCAGTGTCACCACCTGGTTTTACTGAAGTATCCTCCTGAGATTTCATTTTACTCTCTGTGACAGAATTGTCTCCTTTCAATATAAAAAAAAAAGTCTCTAGCAGCTATTTTTCACAATATCCTTTATAAGTCAAATTATCACAATTAGTATCTTCCTGAATATCATTTGCATAACGAATTTCTCTCTTATCTTTACTAAATTTTACTGATCTGACTTCATGGATTCTCTTTGTCATTATATCATATATTCTGTAGGCTTTTCTTTTAATGGAATAACCAATAAATATTCCCTTTCTACCCTTTTGTGAAAAATTGTTTCTTCTTGGTTTGCTCTCAAGCCAATGTGTCAAATATCCAAATTTTCTAATGTGTTTGACTGATGGTTTCCTCCCATTTCATCTCTGCATTGGTGTGGTGCTTAATAGACCTGTGGGGAGTACACATCCTAATATATACAGCTTCAGAAATTGCCTCTGCTCAAAACTTCATGGGTAATTTTGAGTCAATTAGTAAGGTTCTCGCTTTATCTATAAGAGTCCTATTCACTTTCTCTGCGAGTCCATTACTTTGTGGTGAGTATGTGGTGGTAAGTTGGTGAAAGGTCCCATTTTTCTTAAAAAGTCTTTCAAATCTAGAGTTACAAAATTCAGTTCCATTGTCGGTTCTTACATATTTTATTTTAAGACTTAATTCGTTTTCGGCTTTTGCTTTAAATTCTTCAAGTCTTTCAAAGATCTCAACTTTTGATCTCAGGATATATACAAAGATTATTCTACAGTAATCATCTACTATAACAAGAAAATAATTAGATCCTCCTAAAGATTGACATGGCATTTGTCCACATAAATCCATATGAATCAACTGCAAGGGTTTAACTGTATAATTTTCCATAATATTATATGGCTTCTGAACCAGTTTTCCCATTATGCATGCTTCCCACTCTGGTAACCTTTCGAATTTTAGATCCAATCCTCTTACAATATGTCCTTGAATAATTTTTTCATGTATTCCTCATTTATATGGTTTAATCTTTTATGCTATAAACTTATATTTCTATTTTTATTTGGGAAATGTGTATTTATAACCATGACACTTTAATTTTTTTGCTATTGGTACATTTCTTAATTTTGTTTCCATCATAAACATTCTATCTTTAATATTTGCTTCAGCATCTAAATCATTCCCTTCATTATAAATTTTTGCTCCATCCGTATTGAAAATAACTGAATTTTCCTTGTTGACTAATTCGTATACTGACAAGAAAATATTTTCTTAGATTTGGTACATGTAAGATATCTTTGATGCGAATATTCTCTTGGTCTTCACTTGTGCACATGTAGTAAGTCTCATATTTCCTTTGGCTATGGCTAGAGTAGTTTTGCCCTTTTCAGCTAGGTTGATTTCACTTTTGTACTCTTTCACATATTCCATCAAAGTCTTGTTTGGGGTTAAATGTGCGGTGCATCCTGAATCTATACACCATATTTGCCTATCATTTCTCTCATCTGGTGAATATTCAAATTATTTTACATAGGTTTAAAATTCTTGCTCATTAGTTCCACTCTTCATAGTATCCACTAGGTTATTTGAATGTTCTCTACTGTATTTGTGATTTCTATAATCAGGAGTCCATTTCTTTTGACATCCTTGTTTCTGTTCACCTCGAAACCAGTATCAATAGCTTGATGTCCCTTTTTATTACAAACAAAAATTTCTTTTTCTGAAATTGTTTAACTTTTCTATCTTTAATTCTGTATGCTTGTTCATGCCCATTCTCACCCGATTGATTCAATCTTATATTTCTTCTTGACTCCTCTTAGAGTTCGTTGAATTTTTCAACTGTTGCCTCTCTCTTAGATCGTAAGACAATAGCAATATTTTCATACCTTGAATGTATGCCTCTGAAAATATGAAATGAAAGTTCTATTGAGGAAAATTGATGCCCTAATGATGAACTTCTAGCAGAATATCTTTGCCCTTGTTATATATTCATCTACAGTTTCATTATCTTTCATTCTGATGTTCTTTAATTCTAAGCCTATATCAATAATTTTATCTTTCAAATTGCCTGTGTATGTTTTTATAAGTGAGTTCCATATTTTCTTCGCATTTGTTTCTCCAATGAACATTCCAGCTTGTTCATTTGTCAACGTAGTGACGATTATCCCAAATGCTTCAACATTTTTCTCACACTAAATCTCCCAAGAACTTTTATCTTCCATATCAGGTTCTGGATTGGAAATTACACATTTAATTTTTTTTCTCTCAGAACTGCGCCGATTTTCAACGCCCAAATTTGATAATCAGTTCCTGTTAATGGTTCGATTTTTGTTTAGGATAAAAATTTATATTCAGCCATTTTCTCCTTTTGAACTAATATAAACAAATCAATATATATATTTTTAAATACAAATATATATTTTTAAATTCATTTAAATAATTGGTAGCTTCTAAACATGCAATATATAAATATAATTTAACTTAATATATCTATATAAATACCTTTAATCTTCTCAGAAGTGCTTGAGTTAACCGATCAGAAAAAGGTCTTGCTTAATCTTCAGATTGAATATTTTCGCTTTTGAACTTTATATCAATCAACTACGCTCTGCTACCAATTGTTGACTTTGCTTAAAATTTTTTATGAAACTGATTCCAGGAATATTATTGATTAAACATTATATTTTTTGATTTACAAGAGAGAGAACAAAATATAAAAGGGAAACCAATATTAAACAAAGGAACTTTTTTCTTGTTCGATTAGCGCCTATTTACCTGTGAGCTTACACACACTCTGTGGTAACAATTAATTAATATAAATACAATAGTTTATTCTATACTCTTGGAAGACGGTGCAATTTAGCAACAGATGAATAGAAGTTTGTTCCTCACATCCGCAGAAGAATCTTGAATCTTGCACTGCTTTTAAGAATTTTAAAAAGCTTCTAAAATTTCCGTGATTTGTAATAAATTGAGAGTTGTGAATATTTGCCCGAAAATATTTCTGAATATTAGAGGAAAGAAACTTTGATAGGTTTGGTAAAGTGTCATTTTATATTTTATAAAATTTTCAAGTATGTCTGTCATATCGCTGTTGGTTCTCAATCGATAAATTATTCAGATCATATTTTATATTTATGGATTCCATAAAATCCGTAATCAAAAGAATATTTGCTAGAGTATGCACACAACTATAGCTAGTTGTTTCATAAGTTTGAGTACACCATAATAATATTTGATATTGAAGTTAGTTAAATTTGTGTACATACTTTTTACTTATAAATTTATACCAGACCTCAGTTCCATAAGTGAGTATCAGTCTAAAGATTGTTTTGAATAAAATTTGTCTTTTCTTGGTGCTTAGTGCCCAAGATTTGCCACATATCGAAAAAAGTAAATTTTATAGTCTTTGAGTTCTATTTAGTATTTTGTTCAAATGAAGATTACATTTTAATTTATTCTTCCTTCTATGGTTTTCAAAGGTAATTCCCAAAATTTTTATTTCTTGAACAGGCGTAATAATATTATTTTTTAATTTAATTTCAAATTTATCTTTGTTATGAAAATGTAAAATACTAGTTTTATCAAGAATTATTTTTAATTTGTTTTCGGTACACCAGTCGTCAACTTTTTCCAAATTTGAATTTTTGAGGGTTGCTAAATCTTTGTTCCAGCATATTATTGTGACATCATCGGCATATAAAATTATTTCGGAGTTTGGTAGTTATATTTTGGTTAACATATCATTTATAAATATCATCCAAAGCAATGGATATAATGGTTAACTTTGTGGGCAACCTTTTGATAATGTTTTAGGTATTTTTCTACTACTAAAATTGAAAATTATTTTCCTATTTTTCAAAAGTGATTGTAAGATTTTGATCAAGTCAGAAGGCATATTATCTTCATCAATTCTTTTGATCAAAGCTGGCCAACATGTATTGTCAAAGGCTCCTTCAATGTCTATTACAATTAGCGTCACTAATTGTTTCTGCCTATGTTCTATTATAGTATCTGTTATTTTATTCAAGCATGTTGTCGTTGATTTTGAATCGACAAATCCATGTTGTCAGGGGCTCAAAATATTATTACTTTCATAAAATTCATAAATTCGATTTTTCATTTTTTTTTCGAAAATTTTTGAAATATTTGAAATCAATGAGATAGGTCGATAACCTTTTATTGACTCTAAATTAGATTTATGTGGTTTAGGAATTACCTTTAGAGCTGCTATTTTCAATTTCTCCGGATAATACCCCTTTTGAATACATTTTCACAAAATAGTTTGCATAACATAAACTTTATTTTTGGGTAAGCACATTTGATCATATTGTTATTTATGTTGTCTAAACCTAGCGCTTTTTTAACATCAGAATTAAAAATGATATTTTCATTATTTCTTCTTCTTCGATAATAATTATACTCATATTGTTGTTCCAAAAGAATTAATAAAATTTTCCTCTTTGCTGGACATTATATTTTTATTTAAAATTATAGTTGCCGTATATTTTTCCCTGGTTTTATTCGAACATATAATTCGAGAGTCCTATTTTTGCATCATGATTAATGCGCGTATTTTTAAAATTATTTAAAATATTATTTTCAATATATTTAAAATATAAATTATACATTTATTTATTTTTATAAAACAGATTATTACTATAAAATATTATGTACTATAAAACATTTGTATTTTGATACACTAAATACCCCACATGCTTTAAACTTTGATGTGATAAATAAAGAGATATTCTAGGTGCTACCTAAATTTATAGTTGTCTTATTATTAACTGGTTTAACCTTGTAAGATGGTTGAGACACGTTCTGGAAAGATGCAAGACACGTCTGAGGAGAGACTCAAGACTGAAGAATCTGCCAAACCGCAGCCCAGTGCAACAATTGGTAGAGATGCAAGTGTCGACCCAGTTGTTTTGAACCCCAACATAGACATCCCCAAATATGATGGAACAGAAGACCCTCGCCCATGGATTGAGTCCCTTGAAGAAATTGGCTTCCTGTACCACTGGGCAGAATATATTATTTCTCGCTATGCAGCCATGAACATGATTGGTAGCGCCAAAACCTGGCTGGACCTACACAAGATAAGTTTTACCAGCTGGGAACATTTCAAGAGCCGCCTAATTCAGGATTTTGGCTCAGACGCCAACAAAGAAGAATTGAAGATGAGGCTGAACAGAATGCAGCAGTGGAATGAACCTGCAATCAGGTTTGCAGAGGATATCCTGGTTCTGTGCAACAAGGTCGACCCCCAAATGGAAGAAGAGAATAAAATAAATTGGGTTATTGGAGGGTTAAAGAAAGAATACTCTTTTGCCCTCTACTTAAACCCTCCTAAGAATACCAACGAACTCCTAAGATTGTGTAAAAAGATGGATTTGTTTGAAAATAATCATCAAGAACGTATAGAAAAATCAAAGGCTCTATATAATGGACCACGCTCTCCTCGTTCCCATCATCAAGAGCAATGGAATAACGCTCCGTCGTTCAGAAGACCAGACCAGAACACCTCCAAGCCCCAGGCCCCCGCTCCGAGGTACTACCAGAACACCCTCAAGCCCCAGGCCCCCGCTCCGAGGTACTACCAGAACAAGCCGCTGCCCCAGGTATCTGCCCCTAGACGATTTTACACTCCCATTCCTGAGCCAAAACCGGTCTACCCAAGGAAAACACACAATAAGAGTCCAGATTCAAACAGGAATAGGACAGAAGACGGGAGACCAATATGTTTCAAGTGTAACAAGCCAGGACACGTAGCGCGGTATTGCAGAGTCAAGTTTGTGAGGATCGTAGAAGAGGACCCCTCAGTTTCCCAAGACAAGAGCCAAGAAAATCTTCAAATGGACGAAAGGAAAGATTATACACGGCCTCGCCTCTATGCGGATGTTTGTAATGACACACAAACGAATATTCCTACACGGAATAGATATTCCGTGTTGGAAGATTTAAACTAAGTGTCGCGCCTGATTCCTTCAATCAAAGCAAGTCGACCATAAATGGAATTAGAACGTTGGACCCTAGGTACAAAATTAATATTAATGTGGACAAGATAGGGTTATGCGAAGCTTTGATTGATACAGGCGCCGATCTTTCAGTGGTCGACCTAAGAACAGCACTTTTTGCTGGCCTTGAAATAAATAGTCTCACTAAAACGTGTTCAGGACCCGATGGGAAAAAATTAGATATGGTAGGTAGCATTATTTTAGATTTAAAAATTGATGACACTGAATTATCCCACGAATTTGTAGTAATGGACGCGCATCTACGAACTCTTATTCTTGGACGAGATTTCCTTAAAAAAATGAATGCTAAAATTGATTGTAAACGAGAAACAATGAAATATAATTTGATGAGTAATCATGACGTGAGCAATTATGATCTAAAAAAATAAAGAGCACTACAGATACCGTTATACCTAAACTATCTATTAAATTGATTAGGGCCTCAATAGAAGCAGAGGATGGCGAATATGTCATCGAAGAGAACAACAGAATGACTCAAACAAATGGTCTTCGATTGGCAAGAAGTTTGCTTACTGTCACGGATAAGAAAACCCATATCTGGATAACGAACCCTTATCCTCGACTTTTGAAAATAATGAAAGACCAAACATTGGCTTATGGAAGTCTTCCTGCAGGGGTAAATTTTATAGAGAATAAAGAGAAGCAGAATGAAAATGACGAAATACAATTTCAAATAAACAAAAAATTATCATTTAAAGAACAAGAGAGGTTAAAACAAATTTTGGCCAAGTATACTGATTTGTTCTCTTCGAGGTTAGGTAGGACCAATTTGGCAAAACATCAGATTCATACAGAAGACGCAAAACCGATAAAGCACAAGCCTTACCGGGTAAGCGCTAAGAAACGAACCATCATAAAGGATCAAATAGACGAGATGCTCGAAGAAGGAATAATTAGACAGAATCTTCAAGTCCCTGGTCCTTTCCCGTTATATTGGTCAAAAAACGAGATGGCAAATACTGATTTTGTGTGGACTACAGGAAATTAAATGAAGTAACAGTGAAGGATGTTTATCCAATCCCAAGAATTGATGATGTAATGGATACTCTCCAAGGATCCAAGTACTTCTCAGCAATAGATCTCAAATCGGGATATTGGCAAGTCGAAATTGAAGAGAGAGACAAAGAGAAGACGGCTTTCACTACTGCACATGGGTTATATGAATTCAACGTAATGCCCTTCGGTCTATGCAACGCCCCTGCTACTTTTGAGAGAAATATGGACAATGTCCTCGGAAATCTGAGATGGCAGATTTGCCTTTGCTACCTGGACGATGTGATTATATACAGCTCGGACTTTCCAACCCACATTAAAAGACTTGAAGCTGTCCTCAGATGCTTCAGCGAATCTAATTTAAAACTGAACGCCAAGAAATGCAGATTTGCTTTCGAGGAACTTGAGATCCTTGGACATATAACCAACCAAGAGGGTATAAAACCTGCCGAATATAATATCAAAGCCGTTAGAGATTTTCCTCAGCCCAAGAAGGCCAAAGAAGTGCAATCATTCCTAGGAATGTGCTCATATTATAGAAAATTTATTAAATATTTCTCATTAATCGCTGACCCATTGACCAGTCTCATCAGAAAAAATGTGCAATTTATCTGGACAGAAAAACAGGAAGAAGCGTTCCAAAACCTTAAAAAAGCTCTTATGAATCCGCCAATTTTAGGTCACTTTGATCCAAATGCAGCCACCTGCATTCACACAAATGCCTCTAACATCGGCTTAGGCGCAACACTAATTCAAAATATCGGTGGCGAAGAGAAGGTAATATCATATTTGAGCGAACCCTAAGTAAACCTGAGCAAAATTATTCAACCACCGAAAAGGAATGTTTAGCTGTAGTGTGGTCGATATCAAAATTACGGCCCTATTTATATGGAAGGCACTTTAAAATCGTCTCACTGATCATCACGCACTATGCTGGCTTAAGAATTTAAAAAATCCGACCGGTCGATTAGCACGATGGGCACTGAAGATTCAGGAATATAATTTCGAAATTATACACAAATCGGGAAAAAACATCTGGACGCTGATGGTCTATCTAGAGGACCCTTACCAGAAAACGAATGGGGCGAGGATTATGAAAGACTATTTTTGAATCAAATAATAGACGAAAAGGATGATTTTATTGAGAATATTGAGGAGAACCTTAGTGGAAACAAGCGTTCAATTACACAGAACTTTAAAGAAGAAAATGGGTGTCTCTACAAGAAAAATCCAAATCCTGAAGGTAGAGAATGGTTGCTGGTAGTGCCAAAGAAGAGAAGGAAAGAAATCATGAGTGAATACCACAACCATATGCTGAATGGCCATCTGGGCGTCGCCAGAACCACATACCGATTGAAGATTAAATACTATTGGCCTTCCATGCTGAAAGATGTTTCCGAATTTGTAAAGACGTGCCATCTTTGCCAAAGTTGGAAAGGTTCAAATCAGTTGCGATCTGGACTTCTACAACCTATTCCCCCAGCTAACTACCCTTTTGAAAGAATCGGAATTGACTTTGTTGGCCCCTTGCCATCAACAAAAAGAAGAAGGAATGTATAATTGTGTTGACGGATTATTATACCAAGTATGCTGAAACAAAGGCAGTACCAGAAGCGACAGTGAAAGAAGTCTCTACATTTTTAATCGAACATATATTTTTACGTCACGGGGCTCCAATATTTCTTATCAGCGACAGAGGTTCACAATTCACTAGCATTTGATGAAGGAGGTTATGAAAATGTGCAAAGTTAAACATTGCTTCACAACGAGCTACCACCCCCAGACTAACGGACTAACGGAACGGCTAAATAGAACTTTAATCAATATGATCAGCATGTATGTGAATACGGATCAGAAGAACTGGGACGAAATCCTTCCTTTTATCACCCACGCGTATAATACCACAATTCAAGAAACCACAGGCTACTCTCCATTTTTCCTGTTGTTTGGGAGGGAACCCATGTCCCTCTTAGACGACGAGAATATCCCAACGGACAGTAACATGGACGATTACGACGAATATATAGAAAACTACTTAGATAAAATAGCAAGGACGAGACAGGTAGTCATTAACAACACAGAGAAGACTCAGGAAAGAATGAAAAGAAACTATGACAAAAAACACAACGAGAGAATCTATGAACCAGGACATTTAGTGGCAGTTTGGACACCAGTCAGGAAAATGTGAAAAACTATTGAGAAAATATTTTGGCCCATATCGAATATTAAAGAAGCTGTCCAACGTAAATTACTTATTTGAGCCGTCGTATTTGTGGCGGCGAAAACGGGTGCGAATTGATGCAGAACCTTGCATAAATTATAGGGACAGTTACCTAGATTATTTGTGTCCAAAGCTATGCAAGAGGAGGACATAGGAGCGTTGAAAATAGGATCAGGAATATTACAATGAGGCCAAATAAGAGCATTGAAGTTCAACACGTGTGAGCAACCCGTTCCAGGAAAGGAAGACTTAGTAAATGGGACAGTTGTGTTAAACTGTCCCTGGGGCACGTGTTGTTTGCACGAGGTGAATTTGTACAATGTAGTCGGTAGGGGTACATTACCTTGATACAGGAGTAGCTGAGGGCAGTTTATAATCAGTTCAAATCTTTTTATAGAGTTAAGGGATAGTATGTCAAAAGGCATAGTGTATCTATGATATGGCATTTTAAGGTCTGCGTTATGTTACCTATTTGTACGTTTAAAAATATATATAGTATGATGAAAACATTTTTAGCTATGGCGTTCATAGTATAAGTTAAATGGGTGGACAGGTATTTTATTTTGCAAAAACTGGTTTCTATTGTTTTAAAAGTATTACGATTAATTAAATCAATAGAGGCTCCTGTATCAAATAGTAGAGGTAGGTGTACATTATTGGATAGTTCAGCTCTAACGAGCAATTATTAAACGAAAGTTATGTGATGTAGCCCCTACTGTTGTGCCGTCTTGTGGGTCGGGACAGGCCTGGTTTGGTGTCGTGGTCGAAGTACCCACTTGCGCTGGGCTCGTGGTGTAGAGAGGGTCAGGGGAGTAGGTAACATGCGTTCGCGTGCTGGAAACTCGGAAAGGTGCTGGAGAGGACAACACTATTATTTCGTGCTGTGGAGAAAATGTGGCTCAATACACATTTCTTGGACGGCCCTGCGCAGGCCTTTCGGGGCACTGGGCGTGCCAGTGCATGGTGCCACAATACCTGCAGGGTGATGGGGGTGGATTGGCAGCGTAGTTTGGTCGTGCTGACCACGATCGCTGAGCACTGTACCTCGGTGACGGTGCGAAGGAAGGATTGGGAGCTTTTCTGGTCGTCTGTTGGCACACTTATGAAGCACTGTGGGTTCCTCTTATACGCGACACTAAATTATACCAATTTTGGAGGGTGGTCAGCTGCACGGCAGCAACAATGCGCTGATCAGCGACGGGTAAACCATCAGTCAAGGATTCTATTAGAATTTTGTGGGGAAGATTGAGCTGTAGGCACTTACCGTATTTTTTTTATAATACTCCTCTAACGAGGAGCGATCGGACAACTTAATGGCCAGGAATCTTGCGAATTACACATCTGTTTTTTTCATAAAAGAGGTCTATCAGGGCCTGCCTTGCCTCATCGTAATATAACCTCTGTAATTTCAGGCTGCGGGAGGTTACCTTGAAGGAGGTTTTGTAGCTTTCTCAGTTTTTCGGTGTAATGTAGTTGGACCCGACCTGCTTGGGCGTCGTAGTTGGCTAAGAAGCTCTGCGCCTCGTAGAAACCATCGTAGCTCGGTAGCTCCACCTCTCGCTCCAGTCCGGCCGCAGCGTATAGCTGGTGCAGCGTCCTTGCCAAACTCCATAGGACATCTGATGCCAACGACGGGGGCGGGCGTCGTTCTCCTTGCTAGGTGGGACTTCCTGCGTCCTACCGAGGGTGTTTTCTATCTTGGGAAAAGGGGTGTTTTCGCGACTTTCAGAGTCGGGATCGGACTCCAGGTGCTCCTGGTAATCCAGCTCTTTTTCCTGTTCCATATTTCTATACAGTCACTGGTCAGATTGTGTACTTGTACCTTGGCGTCCACTATTTCTGTCGACTCTTCGACGTTAGCTATGATATCTTGGGACCTCTCGGATCAGTGTTACCTGATGCTAGATGAGCCTCGATGTCACCGCTTCCGTGCACTCGTAAAACTTGGACTGGGTTTCTTACGCCTTGTTTTCTATTCGTACTAGGCCTGATTAGTTTTAGACTTGAGTTTCTCCTCTAATTCTCCATTCCTTCTATCTGTACAGTTGGTATTCTTTATTACAGCCTTAAGCGGTACAGATTGATGTTATTCGATGTTTCATAGTTACAGTGAATAGCAAGGTATGTACATTCACGTGGTGACACATGTGATATTGCATATTTAGTAATATTACAATAATTTCATGGTCTTCAATAATCATATATATATATCGTAATTTAAACAATGTGATATGTAAGTAATAAAGTATGACGTCTTTTCTAGTCGTCTCAAAGTGACACCAGCTTGACACTGGACACCCGGGGGATCCTTAGAGGGACAAAAAGGGTGTTGGTCCGGATGTTGACAGTTAGTTAGGTTACAGTGGATATTTTCGGACAGGCCGCTCAGTGCTAGGTCTCACGGCGGCCCTCGTGGCCGCCGTTTTGGCTCCTCTCTGCCTCCGCGACTTCATGCAGAACGCCGAGCTTTCCTCAGTTAATCCTCAACTTTCCCCTGGTCCTGGAGCCACGTGAGACGTACTAGGAGAGCGTCTTTTGATCCCAAACTCTGTCCTCACTGTCCCGTGCAGACTTCCCACTCTGCACGCCTTGCCACTCAACCCCGACTACTTCCAACTCGCTTGTTGGCTTACCCGGGTTTACGACAGTAGACCCTTATAAGTCGACAGGATGATGATAGCGGACAGTGGACAAAGGACTATGGACGAGGACGGGGAACACTACTTGGACGCTTCTGAGGTGCCCGCCACTTTCATCCGGCACAGCTTGGCCAACTTGGTAATCCGACTCACCGAGGCCCTCCAAGAAGTGACGACGTCACGTGCCTATGCCTCGCCTATGGCACCTTACGACGGGACTTATCCGGCGAAAAGCTTCTTCCGGCAACTGTAAGCCGTGTGGAACGACATCGTCTACAGGTCTGCGAGGCTCCACGAGCTTCTCAAAGATGAGCCACTGTCGCTCTTCAATGAGCTCAACTCGGCCTCTCGGTCCTATTACCAGAACAAAACATCTTTGTCAATGCCATCCATCAAGCTATCACCTTTTTTATATTTGTATGCTATATGTCTTTGTTTTATTTTTCTATACCTCAACCACTCAGCCATTATAAACCAACCAAACCCACATTATTATATTGATATTATTGTCTTTGGTCATTATATCTTAGAATATTCAACCCCCATCAATCATTTTAATTATTAATATTTGAGTATTTTTAATCTGTCATCATATATAGATTTTTAAAACTTTGAAACTTCGAACTTTTAAACATCATTTTAGTTTATTTCAACAGTATAATATTTTTTTTTACCTTTAGATCGTCTATTTTCTAATATCCTTATTTCTATTAGATTAATAGTATTATTCCTTTTTTTGACGCCTCTCTCTGTTTCTTTCTCCCAAACCTATCTTCCTATATCACTTAGTAACACCTCCTTAACCAATTTCTTCCCAACCTAATAGTCTCAAATAGGGTTCCTGTTGCCAAACATTTATTTTTATTTTTTATTTATTCATCTATTGGACCATCCTTCCTCGATATACAATTCCCGATAACGAGTTCAGGAAATCCATAGATTATTTTTTTTTATCCATCACCCGACAACATCATTCATTACATTCAACAATGCAGGTTGTTCAATCATCAATGGCAACAATGACCTTCACCTTTCATATTTCCCGCAGTCAAGAGTCTCTTGCTCGCCAACCAAACTTTTATTATTATTATTTTTTAAATTTTCGATTCAACCAGATGGCTCAACCTTCCTCGCTGTACATTTCCCAACAGTGAGCTCAGGCGACCAGTTCGAGTTTTTTTTTTCTCTCAATTGCTCGGATCATCATTACAACCATCATTTTTACCATTTTATTACTTTTTTTTTCAATTTTCATCCGAGCACAATCATCATTGGCAAAAGAGCAACTCTTGACTCCACCTTTCCCATTCCTCCACTTTCAACTTACTTACCTCCCCCGTCTCTTTTTACCACTGCGTCACTCTAAACCTTCAGATATCCATTATAAGTTTACTTATAACATTTTACTACTTTTGATAAGTTCGTTTGTGAGACGTCTCTGAAATTATAATTATGAAAAAATAAAAACAAATAATAATGGCATTTCAATTTATTTACCAGCTTTGACTTTTCCAAACATCTTCTAATTTGCGTTTATAAGCATTGCATCACGTGGGGAACACACTAACCTAAATACTTACTATATTTTTAAATCACACTCATTTATATTCTTACGAGATCCTTGATGTGTGCCATCTTATATATATTTTTAATCATCTCGGATATTTTTGAATATCTCTATAATATTATGATTTTTATCTTCCATGGCCTACGTCTGAGATAATTTAACTTAAAAAATTTTGTTTTAACAGTGACGCCTTTCTACCAACTGTCCCTTCTCATATCTTGATCCTTCCAACTCTGCCAGTCCATACATCTCTCGTCTGTTGATCCTTTTCCTTAGGCCTTCTATGCCTTCGTTCTAACCACCCCTCGTCCTTCGCAGAGTTCCTGTTCGCCAACTTTTTTTTTATTGATTTGCCCCAGTGAACTGCTCCTTCCTCGCCATCCCATCCTGATGGTGTGTTCAGGAAATTCCATGGCTTATTTTTTTTTATTTACACCCGGGTCACCGTCCCAGCATTCTTCATTTCATTCTTTTTTCCTCAAACCCGGGTTCAATCGATCAATGGCAACAGTCGAACCCTGTTTTAACAATCTACCTCTATCCTCTAACCTCTTCAACGGTCCCAGAGACTCCTGCTCGTCAACAATTTTTTTATTTTTAATAATTCATTGACCTGGCACACTCTTCCTCCCCATGTTAACTCCACACGGAGAGCTTGATTAACCAGCGAGATATTTTTTTTTCTCACGCTCGACCCATCGCCATCATCAGCATGATGCGCCCACTCATTTTCTTTTACTTTTATTTTTTATCTGGTCGCGCTCAATCACCAATAGCAGCGCAGCTCTTGAGCCTCCATCTCTTTTAACCTCTCTCAGCCAGCTTTTCTTTCCCATATTCTCTCATTACCTACCCCTCCTTCGATCTTCACGCCTTTTTACCATCTGATCTAATGCTACTTACAGGGCATCTTGAGATTGCTGAACCCTGGAAACAATACTTCGCTTCTTAGCTCGTATTGCAGGGCAGGACTCCTGAGATGTCCTTTGCAGAAACTAATTCAGACCCTCTTCCTTTACCCATCACTGCGTCACTGCCTAACTTATTGCTTAAGTTAATTTTCTTTTATATTTTACTAGACGAATGACCCGGGCAACGCCCGGGTTTTACCCGATTAAATGTTTTTATTCAAATACTATTCGTTACAATTATAAATTGGCACCGTGAACGTCACTTTTGTGAAACGTCCCGCTCCAAACTTTACAGTCAGATTAGTTACGATATACACATGTGTAAATCTTCAAATCGAGCGAGCGTCTATAAATATTTCGATTTAGATCAAGTATTCTAATTATTAAGCGAAATATTATTAATAAAATTTGAGAAGATATCGATTTTAAACGTATTTATAACCTTGATAGAGGGCGCTGTTCGTGAGCTAAACAGAATAATTTGAATATATAGTTTTAATATTTAATTTATATATAATTTAAAATAGCCTATCGTTTTCCTCGTATTTTTTTACCTATGTATGGAAATTTTGGTACTGTAAAAAAAACTTTGCTTCAATAATATAAAAAAAAAACACCCAGGCTAAATTTCGAACCAAGGTTGCGGAAATACGAAGCCGCACACCTAACCATTAAGCTACGCTTGGCATTATAAATGTTCGCATGTAAAGCTATTTCAGGCCTTACATATTTCTAACAACCCTTTTGAAATAGGTTTTTGAAACATGGAAATTATAATACTTCAAATAAATAGAAATAGAGTGAACACAAATAAAACATACCAAATATTTCGAATTAGAGCAGTTATTTTAAACGGCGAATTAGATCAGTTATATCTAAAAATGAAAATATAGAAATAAATAAAACCTACCAAATATTTCAAATTAGAACAGTTATTATATAAATATTTATATTATATGTGTTATTAAGCGAACTATTTTAAACGGCGAATTAGATCAGTTATATCTAAAAATGAAAATATATAAATAAATAAAACCTACCAAATATTTCAAATTAAAGCAGTTATTATATAAATATTATTATTAAGCGAACTATTATTAATAAAATATTGAGAAGATTTAGATTTTAAACGTATTTATAACCTTTTAGTAATTGATAGAGGGCGCTGCTCGTGAGCTAAGTTGAATAATTTGAATATATAGTTTTAATAAATGATTTATATATTTTTTAAAATAGCCTATCGTCATCCTCGTTTTTTTTTTACCTATGTATGGAAATTTTGGTTTGAATTAGTGAACTACTGCGAATTTGTATACCGGACATACCAACAAACATACAAACATTCATTTTTATATATATAGATATTACTTTTATCATCTCTACTTCTCCTCGTTCCTGTATTACATCCCTGAAACTATGTTGTTAAAACTATTTTACCGAGCCTTACTTTTGTACATAGAATGAAAGACTTAGGTGAAGGGAGACGAGGGGAAAAGTTGAAAGAAAGGGTCAGAACATCTACATGGTCGGGGAAACTCCCAGCTGCGAGCCCCAGGACAAAGGTCGATCGATGCCCGGGGAGGAAAAGTCAAGTGGACGTCTGGAATGTGTTTGGTTGTTCTGCGAGCCCCGTGCGGGCCATGTGGCGTCATCTTTTTTTTTTTTTTTAGTTAGAAGCAGCGGACCAGGCGGAGCAGACACGTCTGAGAAGTATCCTACAAGCAGCGTCTTGTGGACGGAAAGACGTCCGAGAAGTATCCCACAAGCAGAGTCTCGTGGACGGAAAGGACGTCTTGGAGTATCCCACAAGCAGAGTCTCGTGGACGTAAAGGACGCTTTGGACATCGCACGAGCCGCGACCAAGAGGAAGCTAAGCCAGCGACGGTGCTGCCACTCGAGGTACTGTGAGAACACAACGCTGGATACCCCCCCTGACACTTATTTTTATCTCCCTTCCCTAAGATTAGTTAATTTTACTTTTTTTTGCTTAACCTTGTTTCTTGTTTTTTATGCATAATTCTTTATATATACGTATAATTTTGCTTAACCTTTTTTTATCTTGTTTTTTATGCATAATTCTTTATATATAAAAGTATAATAGTTTTTAGCCCTTTTTAATTTTAAATAAAACCTTTTGTTATACTGTGTTTTATGTGCATT
The DNA here is from genome assembly GCA_030710605.1 of Cordylochernes scorpioides. NCBI lineage: Eukaryota > Metazoa > Arthropoda > Arachnida > Pseudoscorpiones > Chernetidae > Cordylochernes > Cordylochernes scorpioides. The sequence goes on from CP092883.1 coordinate 34,095,403, forward strand.
TATTTCCCCCATTGTTTTTCCTTTCAATCGATCACCCTTTTTTGTTTTTTAAACGAACACGAACATTTTGGTGAGCCGGACGTGATCGATTTAAGGGAAATATGGAGGAAATGGATGCAATTAAAAAGCGCAGAAAATCCATAAGAGGTACTTTAACTAGAATTATCAATGAAATAAATGGAGAATTTGAAAAGTCTCAAATTGATAGGAATGATATTTATTCTAAGTTTAATAGACTAGAGTCTTATTACACGAAACTTGTAGATCTAAACGAAAAATATCTGGCTTTATTGGTAGTGAAAGAAGGGATTACAGAGGAAAGTATTGATAGGGAATGGCAAGAATGCGATAAATATGAAGAGGAAAAGTTTGATATTCAACAGAAAGTCAGTGTATTACGGAATCCCGATAAAGAAGAAACAATCCCGATTGCTAGCGAGGACACTGTAATAAATGTGAAATTACCAGAGTTAGCCCTAAAAACCTATGATGGCTCTCTGGAAGGTTGGTTGCCTTGGTGGGCGCAGTTTTCGAAAATTCACGAAAATAAGAATTTATCCGATAGCGACCGGTTTTTATATTTGCGTCAAGCAATTGTACCAAATTCAGAAGCCTATCGTGTTGTAGCAAGCTATCCCGTTACAGGCGCCAACTATGTTTTGGCGGTACAAGCCCTACAGGAGCGATTCGGTGACCCGAATATACTGACAGAACTGTATGTCAGACGTCTATTGAATTCGGTTATATCTAATGTAAAGAAAGAAAATAGAAATTTAAGCAGTCTGTACGACGAACTGAGCAGTCACCTCCGGTCGTTAGAGACATTGGGCATTGATCCCCAGTTGTCGGGTATTTTTTTATACCCTCTTGTCGAGTCTTCATTAGCTTCGGATATTTTGAAAATATGGCACAGGCATCCTTCTTCGGGTTATGGTCTAGAGTTAGCAAAACGGGAAGAGTCAGATAAAGGGGTTGGAGGAGCTCAAGAAAGGCTAAGGTTATTATTGGACTTTCTAAAAGCCGAAGTAAGGAGTGCTCAACGGCTGAAATTTGTGGAAAAAGGCTTTAAGCAGGAGGAACCCTATAAAAGGTCTTACAATGATGGGACCAGAACAAGGAGCAGTTTCAGACCCGCCACTGTGTCTAGTCTGTTCGGAGGGCGAACTAATATAAAATGCTTCTTTTGTGAAAGAACAAATCATGCGAGTCATCAATGCCGTTCCATAATGAAAATGTCTCCGGGAGAGAGAAATGATAAAATACGTAGTGCCTATCTATGTTTCAAATGCTTAAGAAAGGAACACATACAGAGTCAGTGCCGAGAACAATTGGAGTGCAAAAACTGTGGGAGAAACCACTTGGAAGTTTTATGTGAAGGAAATTCTTCTAACCGGTTAACGAAACCAGGAAGAGAAAATCTAAAGGAAAATGCACCTGAACCCATTGCATCGCTTTCTAGTCAAGCCTGCACCGGTCAGGTCTTGCTGATGACCACGGTAGCACTGTTAAGAGGCCCAAATGCCTCTAGAAGGGTTAGAATTCTCCTCGACAGTGGAAGTCAGTTTTCGTATATCAAACAGTCGTTAGTCTGGGGTATAGGAATAGAAAGAAAAGGCGAAATAACTATAGCTAAAAGTCTTTTTGGAGGTAATAAGATTGGTGAAGAAAAGCACGGTAAATTTATGTTAGAATTGGAGAATTTAGGTAATAAAAGAGATGTGATCAATATTGAGGCGCTGGATCAACGTAAAATTTGCGACGCCATACCACCTTTGCCAAAAGGAGACTGGTTAGAAAAATTGAAGATTAAGGGCATAATATTGTCTCAGGACAATTTTAAAGGACAAGAGATTGACATATTGATTGGCGCTAACTATCTAGGTATGATTTTGACAGGAAAAATAGTTCAAGTTGAAGCAGATTTAACTGCGGTGGAAACGAAATTAGGTTGGACACTAATGGGCAATTCGCCAATTATTGATAGCAATGACAATGTGCAGCAGACTTTGAATCTGCTAACAACGCGATGCGATTTAAAGGATTTGTGGGATCTAGAAGTACTAGGCATTAGGGATCCTGTTGAAACTTGCTCCAAAGAGACCAGATACCAGGAAATAAAAGAAAGGTTTATAACAAAAATTCAAAGACAAAGTGATCAGAGATATTCTGTAGGTCTACCTTGGAAGGTAGAAAAGGAGTCAATCCCCAGCAATCTTGACATAGCGATAAAAAGGTTAGATATAAGCACTAAGAAAATGACCTCACAGAATAAGTTGACCGAATATAGTCAGATCTTTAGAGACTGGCTGACTGAAGGACTCATTGAAAGAGTCGAGGAAAATCCTCTCGAGAGAAGAGGCTACTATTTACCTCACCGCCCTGTGTACAAGATGGAATCTAAAACGACGCCCATACGTCTGGTTTTCGATGCTTCTTGTCTAGGTCATAATGGACTATCTTTGAATCAATGTTTAGAAAAGGGACCGAATTTATTGGAAAGAATCCCTGAAATGATGATAAGATTTCGGGAAAATAAATTTGGAGTCACGGCAGATATAAGAAAAGCATTCCAGATGGTGGCGATTGAAGAATCTGAACGGAACTATCTTGGATTCCTTTGGTGGGAAAAGGAGAGCGATAGAGAACTAATAGCTTACAGGCATAAGAGACTTGTATTTGGCTTAAACTGTAGTCCTTTTGTGCTGAACGCCGTAATAGAATACTATCTTCAATCAATAAGAGGCCCACTTGTTCAATGGGCAAAGATTTTAGCTCAATCCTTCTACATGGACAATTGTATTACCTCGCTGGAAACAAAGCAGGAAGTGCAGGAATTTCAAAAGGCCGCAATTGAAATTATGGACAGGGCTAAAATGGACTTACGAGAGTGGGAATATTCTCTGGAGGAAAACCCTGAAAAGGGGACTTGTACAAAAATATTGGGTGTTGTTTGGAATAAAATGGAAGATTCATTAAAATGCGAACTCCCTGACATTTTGAGTCTTCAACCCAAATTAACGAAAAGGTTGGTACTGTCCATGGTTCAGCGGATATTTGATCCACTTGGATTTTGCGCTCCAGTATTCTTGTCACCAAAGTTGTTACTGCAGCGATCATGGGGGCTGAAACTAGGTTGGGATACACCTCTACCCGAAAGTATGGCCCAGGAATTTCGAACCGGGTTGGATCAAATAAAATTCATAGAGTTAATAAAGATACCGAGATATATGTGGAATGATCTCATTTTCCCTTTTGTGACGCTAGTCAAATAGGCTATGGAGCTGTAGCCTATTTAAGGAGCGAAACGGGACGAGAAAATACTCTAACTTTGATTTGGAGCAAAGTCAGATTAGCTCCTATGAAGAGTATTACGATCCCTCGCTTGGAATTAATGGCCATGGTACTAGGAGCTAGACTAGCCAATGCAATCCAAGCTGCCTTGAAGAGAAAATGTGAAACAACTCTTTGGTCTGACTCTACTACCGCGCTAAGTTGGATAAAGAGAGAAATTGAGTGGAGAGTTTTCGTGAGAAACCGAGTCAGAGAAATACAGGCCACTACCAATTTGAACGATTGGAGGTTCGTTCCTAGTCAGTTGAACCCGGCCGATCTTCTGTCTCGAGGTTGCCCTCCAAGCCAGTTTGTGCAAAGCAGATGGTGGGAGGGCCCCGAATGGTTGAAAAAACCTAAAGAATTCTGGCCCAATTCAGAGTTCTCGATAAATCCAAAAGAAATAAAGGTTGAAGAAAACATTATGAAAACCAACATTAATTTGAACATCGATTATAAAGACTGGTTACTGACAAGGAGGTCTAATTACTCTCTCAACATCAGGATAATGTCCTATGTTTTAAGATTTTTAGGGAAACTTAAAAAACAGTCAACTGAAACAGGACCTTTGAAAGTTTCAGAATTAGACTTGGCAGAAAAAAAGCTTATCCGAATGATTCAGGAGAAAGTCTCCATAGAGAAATCGAATGCAACCAAGAGTTTTAAAATATTAAAAAACACTGACGGACTTTGGTGTGTAGAAAGCAAACTTTTACATGGACAGGTCCCAGAAGAATTTAAAACTCCTATCATTCTACCAGGCGACCATCCCTTCGTAGAGCAACTTATATGGGAAGTGCACCTGAAGAATGGACATGTAGGCGTGCAATTCATTTTATCAAAGCTGAGAGAGAAATTTTGGATAATCAGGGGAAGGAAAACGATAAGGAAAATTATCAGTAAGTGCATTGCTTGCAAGAGACTTAAAGAAAAGTCTCTGCAAAGACCAATGGCAGCTTTGCCAGAAAACAGAATTGGACTGGGCAAACCCTTCCAAATTACAGGAGTTGATTTATTAGGCCCTCTTCATTTGAAAGAAGGTGGGAAAGTGTGGGTAGCCGCCTTTACTTGCGCCGTCTATCGCGCTATTCATCTGGAGTTGGTGAAGAGTTTAGAGACAGGAGTCTTCATGACGGCCCTCCATAGGTTTATTTGTCGGAGAGGGCGCCCCGAGAAAATATATAGCGACAATGGCACCAATTTCGCAAAACTTAATAGAATATTCAAGAGATTGGATTGGACTAGAATTGAAAGGGAAACCTCAATTAAAAGGATACAATGGATTTTTATCCCTCCTTCTGCTCCTTGGTGGGGAGGATTTTGGGAAAGAATGGTTAGGACAATAAAGGAAATGTTGATAAAGATGCTAGGTCACAGGAAGCTGAAATATGTACAACTGCAGACTGCCCTTTGTGAAATCGAATCTATCATTAATAATCGACCCCTCACTTATGTCTCTGAAGACGACAATGATCTAAAACCGTTAACTCCTAATGAGTTCTTACAAAATGGTCCAGAGTCTAGCTTTCCGGAATTTGAAAATTTAAAGCCAGAAATGTTGCACACAAGATACAGAGAGTTAGGTCAACTGAAGAGAGAATTGAAGCAGAGATTCTTAAAGGAATATTTAGGCGCGCTGATTCAGAAATCCGAAAATATTGATAGAAGACAGTTGAAAGTAGGAGACGTTGTACTGATCGGGCAAGAAAATCTTAAAAGAATGTTTTGGCCTAAAGGGCGAATAGTAAATCTCATAACAGGAAAAGATGGAATAGTGAGAGTGGCCCATGTTAAAACATCCACAGGAACCTTGATCAGGGCTCTACAACGCTTACACCCTCTTGAAATATCCTCGAATGTTAAGACGATTCAAATGGACAATTCAAATACCGAACCCCAATCTGATGCATTTTTAGGAAATAGGCCCAATATTGAATCCAGGGACTCTAGAAATAGATATGGTAGGGTAATCAGAAAGCCTGCAAGGTATGACTCGAAGGACTAGTGAAAGTACCTGTATGAAAAAAAAAAGAGGTGTAATATGTGTATTCTTTTATGTGTATTCTATGTAATGTAATAGGCATATCTACTCTTGTGTGTATTGTGTATTTATATGCTCTTTTGTCTTATACTTGATTTTGACTTCTTTCAGAGCAAAATTTTGTGGGAGAATGTTAAAACTATTTTACCGAGCCTTACTTTTGTAGATAGAATGAAAGACTTAGGTGAAGGGAGACGAGGGGAAAAGTTGAAAGAAAGGGTCAGAACATCTACATGGTCGGGGAAACTCCCAGCTGCGAGCCCCAGGACAAAGGTCGATCGATGCCCGGGGAGGAAAAGTCAAGTGGACGTCTGGAATGTGTTTGGTTGTTCTGCGAGCCCCGTGCGGGCCATGTGGCGTCATCTTTTTTTTTTAGTTAGAAGCAGCGGACCAGGCGGAGCAGACACGTCTGAGAAGTATCCTACAAGCAGCGTCTTGTGGACGGAAAGACGTCCGAGAAGTATCCCACAAGCAGAGTCTCGTGGACGGAAAGGACGTCTTGGAGTATCCCACAAGCAGAGTCTCGTGGACGTAAAGGACGCTTTGGACATCGCACGAGCCGCGACCAAGAGGAAGCTAAGCCAGCGACAGTGCTGCCACTCGAGGTACTGTGTGAACACAACGCTGGATACCCCCCCTGACACTTATTTTTATCTCCCTTCCCTAAGATTAGTTAATTTTACTTTTTTTTGCTTAACCTTGTTTCTTGTTTTTTATGCATAATTCTTTATATATACGTATAATTTTGCTTAACCTTTTTTATCTTGTTTTTTATGCATAATTCTTTATATATATAAGTATAATAGTTTTTAGCCCTTTTTAATTTTTAAATAAAACCTTTTGTTATACTGTGTTTTATGTGCATTTATTTCCCCCATTGTTTTTTCTTTCAATCGATCACCCTTTTTTTGTTTTTTAAACGAACACGAACATATGTTGTAAATACTCACGGCATATTAAGTAACAAAAAACTGTAAATAGTATACCTAACTTTCCCAAATATTTACCCTCGCTATTGTGTGTGTTTACTTTATATTTATCCATCCTGTGTACTACTTATATATATTTTTTGTAATTTTATATTATTATATCGATGTGTTACCACACACACACACACACACTACTCCCCATTATTTTTATTCTAGTAACTAATTTGTGCCCCAAATTATTTCCCATTTAATAGGTTTTCTAGCTTTTCGATCCATTTTATTTCATTCCCCTAATCAAACCTTTCTCACCGGGGGCACATCCTATCGTAATTTAAACAATGTGATACGTAAGTAATAAAGTATGACGTCTTTTCTAGTCGTCTCAAAGTGACACCAGCTTACCACTGGACACCCGGGGGATCCAGAGAGGGATAAAAAGGGCGTTAGTCCGGATGTTGACGGTTAGTTAGGTTACAGTGGATATTTTCGGCCAGGCCGTTCAGTAATAGGTCTCACGGCGGCTCTCGTGGCCGCCGTTTTGGCTCCTCTCTGCCTCCGCGGCTTCATGCAGGACGCCGAGCTTTCCTCAGTTAATCCTCAAATTTCCCCTGGTCCTGGTGCCACGTGAGACGTACTAGGAGAGCGTCTTTTGATCCCAAACTTTGTCCTCACTGTCCCGTGCGGACATCCCACTCTGCACGCCTTGCCACTCAACCCCGAATCCTTCCAACTCACTTGTTAGCTTACCCGGGTTAACGACATATATATATATATATATGGAAAATTTGCCGGGAGGAAATTAATCCATAGAAGCAATGGGCGCCTCTCCCGTCAAAATAAACGTCAAAAACTGACGCCATCTATTGACCGTCGCCGCAACTAGCGGCCTCGGGTCGGTGACAAAGCCACAACACCAGCTTTGGCAAACTGAGAAGCGTCCACCTAGAGACCATGGTTTCGGGCTAATGGCCCTCGTCAGTCTAGGGCGGACTTTATTCCATGAGATCCACACGGGATCTAATGGAATCTTCACAATCTACCAAAGAGGTGTTTTGCTGGCAATGTGGCTGGGCCAAATCTATGGCTAGAATATAGATGGAAAATTTGCCGGGAGGAAATTAATCCATAGAAGCAATGGGCGCCTCTCCCGTCAAAATAAACGTCAAAATCTGACGCCATCTATTGACCGTCGCCGCAACTAGCGGCCTCGGGTCGGTGACAAAGCCACAACACCAGCTTTGGCAAACTGAGAAGCGTCCACCTAGAGACCATGGTTTCGGGCTAATGGCCCTCGTCAGTCTAGGGCGGACTTTATTCCATGAGATCCACACGGGATCTAATGGAATTTTGACGTTTATTTTGACGGGAGAGGCGCCCATTGCTTCTATGGATTAATTTCCTCCCGGCAAATTTTCCATCTATATTCTAGCCATAGATTTGGCCCAGCCACATTGCCAGCAAAACACCTCTTTGGTAGATTGTGAAGATTCCATTAGATCCCGTGTGGATCTCATGGAATAAAGTCCGCCCTAGACTGACGAGGGCCATTAGCCCGAAACCATGGTCTCTAGGTGGACGCTTCTCAGTTTGCCAAAGCTGGTGTTGTGGCTTTGTCACCGACCCGAGGCCGCTAGTTGCGGCGACGGTCAATAGATGGCGTCAGTTTTTGACGTTTATTTTGACGGGAGAGGCGCCCATTGCTTCTATGGATTAATTTCCTCCCGGCAAATTTTCCATCTATATTCTAGCCATAGATTTGGCCCAGCCACATTGCCAGCAAAACACCTCTTTGGTAGATTGTGAAGATTCCATTAGATCCCGTGTGGATCTCATGGAATAAAGTCCGCCCTAGACTGACGAGGGCCATTAGCCCGAAACCATGGTCTCTAGGTGGACGCTTCTCAGTTTGCCAAAGCTGGTGTTGTGGCTTTGTCACCGACCCGAGGCCGCTAGTTGCGGCGACGGTCAATAGATGGCGTCAGTTTTTGACGTTTATTTTGACGGGAGAGGCGCCCATTGCTTCTATGGATTAATTTCCTCCCGGCAAATTTTCCATCTATATTCTAGCCATAGATTTGGCCCAGCCACATTGCCAGCAAAACACCTCTTTGGTAGATTGTGAAGATTCCATTAGATCCCGTGTGGATCTCATGGAATAAAGTCCGCCCTAGACTGACGAGGGCCATTAGCCCGAAACCATGGTCTCTAGGTGGACGCTTCTCAGTTTGCCAAAGCTGGTGTTGTGGCTTTGTCACCGACCCGAGGCCGCTAGTTGCGGCGACGGTCAATAGATGGCGTCAGTTTTTGACGTTTATTTTGACGGGAGAGGCGCCCATTGCTTCTATGGATTAATTTCCTCCCGGCAAATTTTCCATCTATATTCTAGCCATAGATTTGGCCCAGCCACATTGCCAGCAAAACACCTCTTTGGTAGATTGTGAAGATTCCATTAGATCTCATGGAATAAAGTCCGCCCTAGACTGACGAGGGCCATTAGCCCGAAACCATGGTCTCTAGGTGGACGCTTCTCAGTTTGCCAAAGCTGGTGTTGTGGCTTTGTCACCGAACCGAGGCCGCTAGTTGCGGCGACGGTCAATAGATGGCGTCAGTTTTTGACGTTTATTTTGACGGGAGAGGCGCCCATTGCTTCTATATATATATATATATATATATATATATATATATATATATGGTATATATATGGTAATTTGTACCTTTAACCCCATATTGGCGTATAATATAACATTATTTTATTTTATTTCGACTTAGAGCGCTATGTCCTCCTAGGGACACTTGCACTTTAAAGGTAAACAAAATATTGACATAAAAGAAAGAAATATATTCAAAATATGTACAAGAATTAGTATGCAAGTTAGTTAGATAAAAAGAGAAAGAATATCAACACAAGTGAAATATGTACGAAGGGTTGGTATGCAATTTTTTTAATGAAATCAAATTGTAATGTATTGTATTTATTCGAGGAAAACAATTTACAAATTGAAGAGAGTTTTAAGGAATATTTTATAATGAAAATATGCTAGATATTAAAGAATTATTCAATTAAAACTATACTAAACAGAGTTAATTTCTAAATAAAATATTTCCATAAAAATTTAGTAGTTTTCTATAAAATTCAAAATAAATCTGCAAAATGAGTTGAATTATATAATTTGTCTTTTGTTGAAATTAGTTAAAACGGGTTTAAAACATTTAGTCCATTGTTTATTCTATACCTTTGAAAGACGGGAAAATTCAGCAGCAGATAAATAGGAGTCAGTTTCTCACATCAACAGAAGCATCTTGAATCTTGTACTGCTTCGATGAATTTTAAAAATCTTATAAAGGTTCCGTGATTTTATTGAGAATTGTGGAAATTTGCCCGAAAATAGTTCGGAATATTAGAGGAAAATAAACTTTGAAATGTTTGGTTAGTATTTTTTTTTTTCAATAGTGTCATTCTATATTGTAACATAGTATTTATTATTTAATTAGCAGAGAATTATTTTTATTTTCATATTTTTCTATACTCTGTAATTTCCCTCTTTTGCTTATCTTTAGTTTATCACTCATAGTTTGTTCTTGCCTGAAATAAATTGTTGTCTCATCCCGAAGTTGGTCTTCCCTAATTTTACACGTAGCAATATTTTATAAAGCTTTCAAGTATGTCTGTAATATGCAAGTCATATCGCTATTGGCCCTTAAACGATAAATTATTCAGATCATATTTTATATTTCTGGATTCCATATAGTCGGTAATCAGAAGAATATTTGCCAGAGTTTGTGTACACCATAATAATATTTGATATTGGAGTGAGTTAAATTTATGTATGTGATAATCTGTATATAGAAATATGAAACCCCACCACAATCTATGCAATGTATCGTCAAAAGATTTAATAAAGGTTAGGCTTCGTGAAAAGGGAATAACAATTAACAGGATTGCATCATCCAGGAAGTAAAGGTCACTGCCCAGGACCCATAAAACTAAAGTTCAAAGACCTTCTTCTTCCTGGAAGATTGCGATCATGGCGACAATGGAGGTACTAAGCCAATCACAGTTAAGCATGACAATTCAACAACCAATCACCTTTAAGCATGACCAACTGATAGCGAATTATCAGACTCATCAGAGAAGGATCTCCACCAATGAGAATCCGAGATAGTTATTGAGGTTGATTTCGGACAAGAAGTAAAAAGAAGGTAGGTGACCGTGCTAGAAGCAAGGTGTGCTCAACACAGGCTCCAACCAAGGTAGTGTCCGCTCTATCATGTGAAAAGCCAAGTACCTCCTTGAGTCTCATTACTCTCCCTTTCGCAAGGTCTATTTTCTATCCCATCCAGGTGTGCTCGTTATTCCCCTGTGGAAACCCACCATTCGACCAAGACTGCGCCATCAATCACCAATCCAATCAAATTCACCCAACCACACAAATAACCAGGACTCACCAGGATTCAAACGGGTTGTTACATGTATATACTTTTTTATTTGTATATTTATACCAGACCTGAGTTCCATAAGTGAGTATCTGTCTAAAGATTGTTTGGTATAAAATGAGTCTTTTCTTTGTATTTATTCTCAAGATTTGCCACATCACGAAAAAAGTACATTTTTTAGCATTTGAGTTCTATTTTATATATTGTCCAAATCAGGATTAAAATTTAATTTATTCTTCCTTCTATTGTTTTCAAAGGTAATATAATTTTTTTTATTCTTAGAACAGGCGTAATAATATTATTTTTTAATTTAATTTCAAATTTATCTTTGTTATGAAAATATAAATACGCTCAATTGAATTTTTGAGGTTTGGTAAATCTTCATTCCGGCATATTATTGTGACATCATCGTTATAGCAAATTATTTCTGAGTTTGGTAGTTCTAATTGGGTTAACATCTCATTTATGAATATCATCCAAAGCAACGGAGTAATGGTCCACCTTGTGGGCAACCCTTTGATAATGTTTTAGAGATTTTTCTCTTACAAAATTAAAAGTTATTTCCTATTTCAAAAGGGATTATAAAATTTTGATCAGATAAGCAGGCAAATTATCTTTTTCAATTCTTTTGATCAAAGCTGGCCACCATGCGTTGTCAAAGGCTCCTACAATGTCTATTGCAATTAGCGCCACTAATTGTTTATGCCTATGTTCTATTATAGTATCTGTTGTTTTATTCAATCAGTTGTCGTTGATTTTGATTTAAAAAATCCAAGTTGTCTGGAGCTTAAAGATTGTTACTTTCATAAAATTCATAAATTCGATTTTTCAAAATGTTTTCGAAAATTTTAAAAAATTCAATATCAATGAGATAGGCCGATAACCTTTTGTTGATTCTAAATTAGATTTATGTGGTTTAGGAATTACCTTTAGAGCTGATATTTTCCATTTCTCCGGATAATACCTATTTTGAATACACTTATTAAATAGTTTTAATAATATAAGCATGCAAAAATATGCAAAATTCTTAATCCTAATGAAGCAGCTAATATTAGATTTGAAGTTACTAATACACCAAAACAAAATTATAAATCAAATAATATAAACAAAAAATTGACCTCCAAACTTAAAGACCTACAAACAAAATATGTAATAACAAAATATGACAAAGGAAATGGAATTGTTTTATTGAAAAAAGAAGACTATAAACAAAAAATGCTTTCTTTATTGAATAACAATGGCACCTATTCTCCAATACACAATGATCCAAGAAAAAACTTCAAAAATAAATTGTACACCATACTTAAAACTAGAGAAAAAACAAATATATTAATTACAGGCTTTTAACCTAGTTGAAAAATTATGATGCACATGTTCCCAATGTATATGGTGCTCCAAAGGTCCACAAGCCTGATCGTAGCCAACCAATAGGAGGGCGCCATTCCAAAAAAAAGGAAACGGTGACAGAGATGAGGAATGACGCTCGTAACTGTATATAGACTATATATGTGTGTGTAACGTTTCCTTTTTATAAATAAGGGATAGTAAATATACTTCGTCTTTTAATATTCAATTAAAATTCCACAAGGTTAACCCTAATATACAAGGTAGGATAAAAAATTTCTCAAACTTTTTCAAATTAATTATTTTTTCATAGTATAGTAATTTAAACATCAAATATTTCAAATTAGGAGCCTTGGTTATCTCCACAATTTTTCCAGCCTAAAAGAATCTGTTGAAATGCTATTTGAAAGTCAATTTCTCTAAGCTTGTTTAGCTCCACCGTCGTATTTTCAATTACTTCTAATGACGATGAAAAGCGCCTCCCTTTTAACTTCATTTTAAGTTTCGGAAAGAAGAACAAATCACATGGGGCGATTTCAAGAGAGTAAGAAGGATGCGGCAAGAGAGATAAAAGGGTAGGCTAAATAGTCTTGAACAATAATGACTCTATGAGCAGGGACATTATCACGTAGCAATTTACACTGTTTTGATTTAAAGAGTTAGTTTCTTTTAATTCTTATCGCATCACGAAGGCGCACAAGTATTTCTTTGTATGTCTGTTAATTAATAGTAACCCCTCTTTAATAAATCCAAGACTTGTCAAGACGAACTTCATTTTTCCTAGAAGAACTTGGTGTGTGCCATTCGAGTGATTGTTTTTTTGGTTTGAGGATCAAAAAGAAGGCCCCATGTTTCATCGCCAGTTATTATTGTTTTTAAAAAATCAGAATCACTATTTTCAATTTCAATTGAATCTTTGCAAATTGATAAATAGGTTTCTCTTTGTTGATCTGTTCAATTTCGTGGGACAAATAACCACAGAGTTTTTTTATGTTTAAATGTACACCAATATTTTTTTGGCAACTACCAAACGAAATTCCAAGTTTTTCTGATATATTATCAATAGTAATATTTCTATCAGTAACAATAAAATCAGGTACCTGTCCAATATTGCGATCCATTGTTGGCGTGGATGGCCGACCTGACCTTGAATCATCTGCGATGCTCTTACGGCCATCTTTAAAACGTTTATACCAGAAATGAACTTACGTTCGTGACAATTTTTCGTCTTCATAAGCTTCATTCATTAATGCTTATGTCTCTGTGAAAGACCTATTTAATTTTACACAAAATTTAATATTTTCCTTTTGCTTAAATGATGACATTGCAGAAACCGACGCGAGCTAAATACTCACAACAAAAATATGCCTAAAATGAAAACTACGCATGCGCATTTACTGGCGCTGCTAAATTTAATTATAGTTTAGGCTTTGTTCTTTACAGTAAAATTTTTTTTACGTTTTTCAAAAGTTGTTTTACAAGGTATGATAATAAAATTAGGGGAATTGGGTCATAAAAGATTTATTAGATGAATATATACTAAAAATTGTTATTATTTCTCAAAGTACTGTCCGAGGGAATCTATACAGCGTTTTATTCTTTTTCCCAGTTCCAGAAGCACCCAGAAAATTCGTCAGAAGTAATGTGTTGGAACTCATGGCATTTGTATGTATATATTGTGATATCTTGGGACCTCTGGGACCAGTATTACCTGATGCTTGACGAACCTCGATGTCAACTCTACCGTGCAGTCGTGGTGGAAGGCGACACAGCTGGGCCAAAGGTGAAATAAACAAACAGAGATTCCAGTAAGAAGCGTCTGAACGTCAAGAAGGAATGGGACGAGGAGATTTTTGGCAGGAAAGGGTTTAGTTACCTCTTATAGAAGCGTCCGGCGGACTGGGGCTGAAACAAAGGTTGGCTAAGCACTGACTAACTGAGGCTCGGGGCCTCCTTTTATAGTTTAGCTGGGTACGAACAGGTCACTGCCCTTTTCTGACGTAAACATGGGGGGAAAGTTATATTTTCCAGGAGGGCCACGACCTCGTAAAAATTGGACTGGGCTCGCTAGGCCTGCTTTCTTATTCTCGCTTAGGCCTGATTAGTTTTAACCTTAATTTTCTCCTGTTATTCTCCATTCCTTCTATCTGTACAGTTGCTATACTTTATTAGATTCTTACGCGGTACAGATTGATGTTAATTGAGGCTTTCTATTTGCAGTAAATAACAAGTTATATACAACTAGCGGACGTACCCGGCTTCGCCCGAGGTTTCACCCGAGTAAAGGTTTGTCTAACGAACTTATAAAAACTTATAAAACTTATAAACTTATAAAGAAAAAAGATATATTTTGATAATTTGAAACTCGTAAATTTGAATCTCTCGATAAAGTGAACATTTTTTCCCGGTCCCTGTGTGCCGTGTCATCCTGAATTTTGTCTTTCATAATTTTCTACATTACAAAATCATCGTTTTATCTAGTGAACACATTTTCCCGGTCCCTTGAAAAATACTCGATAAGTTGAATAAAATCATGGTCGTGAATCTCTCTATAAAGTGATTATTTTTTCCCGGTCCCTGTGTGCCGTGTCTTCCTGAATTTTGTCTTTCCTAATTTTCTACAATACAAAATCATCGTTTTATCAACATATTTTCCCGGTCCCTTGAAAAATACTCGATAAGTTGAATAGAATCATGGTCGTTTATGGAAGATGGACGTTGTTCCCGGAGGTCACCTGCCCCCCGCGCGCCAGGACCTATTGATCCCTCTGATTGGCCGGCGGCCGGACGGGGGGTGGGGGGGGGGGGCTCTTGATTCCTCTGATTGGTCGGTGGGAACTTGTACTGTCCAATGGCCGGCGGCCGGACGGGGGGGCAGACCTAAGCCTATCTCCGTTCGTAAAACTTTCCGGAGATACACCTAATAATATCCCAATATTTCGAGGCGCATCCTAAAATTTAATTTTTAGTATCGCATTTATATTTATTCGAATTTAATATTTAAACGATACTCAGTATTTCTTTTGATTTTTATATATCATAAATATCGTCTTGCACAATTATTTAATCTTTTTAAAATAAAGTACAATACTTAAAATAAAATATGTTTCATAAAGTACAATACTTAAAATAAAATATGTTTCCTATAAATCTAAAATTAGAAAATAAACTTTTAAATCGGTAACCTCAAGGAGATAGCACTAAAGCACTAATATTTGAATTAGTTTTACTTAATATATTAGCCCTGAAAGACCCAAGGTCATCAGGCGTGGACCAAAACCTAAGCCTATCTCGGTCTCAATGGCGGCGCTGCTAGCGAGTTAAAGCTACAAATCTGCAAATAACTCTAAGGATATTAAAGATATTCAAGAAATTATTTTTCGTAAACCTTTCCGGAGATACACCTAATAATATCCCAATATTTCACGGCGATTGGATGTATGGTTTTCGAATCCATAGAGGACACACACACACACACACACAGACACACACACAGACATTCAATTTTATATATATAGATTACGTGGTGGAACATGTGGTAGGAGATATCTGGATTATTTACAACAATTCCATGGTCTTAAATCATCACATATATGTAAATATTACAACTATTTTCATATTTTTTTTTTTTTTTTTTTGTGTGTGACCCCTCAGCGAAGGGGAATCTATTTTTTTTTTTTTGCTGTTTATTCTCCTCTTTTCACACACCGACCCCCACCCCCTGTCGAGAGAATGTAATCGTCCGCCGGCCGAATGGACAGTCCAAGTACCCACTGACCAATCGGAGGAGCAGAGGGGTCACGAGGTCCGTGCGCGGGGGCAGAGTTGGTGACACAGCTGTGCCAAGTAGACAAGAAAAAGCCTCGCGGGAGCTTGCCCAAAATGACCTCGGGAACTTCGTCCATCTTCCATAAACGACTATACAAGCGGTCTGAGAAGGGACTGGGTGGCTGATATCTCAAAGAAAGGGTAAGCCGAGACGAATCTTTGAGAGATTCGCATAGTGGTTGGAGTACGTCGAGGGCGACGAATTGTGCTTTCAAGGCTGGTGTTTTCTGCAGGGGGGGGGGGGGGGGGTGGCTCGGGCAGGCCGACCTAACAACTGGGAGGAACTGTTTTGGTGAGCACTCTCTCACACGCTTTTCCCTTTCATTTCCTAAATTGAAATATATTTTATATTATTCTAGAATATTTTTTTAGTATTTTTTTCTTTCTTATTTTTACTAAGTTTTCTATTTCGTCAATATCATCATTTTATATATTTTCTTTGTTAAAAACATTTAAGTTGCATGCAATGTTGCATCCTTTATTTTATAGATATAAAAAATAAACAAAAGCTTTATATGTGTAGCCTTTGTTATCTTCCTTTTTTCTTGCTTGAACACCCAAGGCAGCCCAAAACAATATCAAAACTTCTGGTTAAAGCTTTTATTTGTTAAAAAGGGGGTTTGTGGAGCGTTCCGAATTTTTTCCTTTTCCTCCAAGAGCTTTTTTAATTACCCCTTTCTTAACATAATACCTCTCAAAACGCTCAACGAATTTTCCTTTATGGCATTAACGGTATCAAATCTATGTCCTTTTAGAACAGACTTCATTCTAGGGAAGAGAAAAAAGCCATTTGGTGCCAAATCAGGCGAGTGCGGGGGATGAGGCATTGTCAACATGCTATTTTTAGTCAAAAAAGTACCCACGGAAATAGTTCTGTGTGCTGGGGCGTTATCGTGATGAAGAATTATTTTGGAAAAAATTTCGAAAACTTTCTTTCAAGTGCAAGATCCTCGGTCAATATTATTTTGTCACGTTCTATATGAAAACCCTGTTTCTTCTACTAGTTTTATGATCGTTGTCATAGTGTTTTCCCTTATTAAAGCACCAATTTTGGGTCAGTTCTTCATGATTTTTCAAAGAAGGTATTCCCTTACGTGCGTCATCTTGGGTTGACTCTCTACCAGATTTGATACGGTCAAACCACTTAAACGTTTTTGATTGTGATAAGGCTACCTTCCCGAACGCCAATTTCAACATTTGAAACGTTTCTGACGCCGCTTTTCCTAATTTTTGACAAAACCTCATGCATGGATACCCTTTGTTCATTTTTGAGATCCATTGTAAGAAAACGCCGCGCCTTTGTTTCTTTTCTTTAAAAATGCTTATAAAATTCTTATTATTTGACATATCGAAAATATATAAATATTTTCTAGTAGAGCGAGGTCTCGTGATTATGATGATAATTCTTATTTTTCGAAAAATCTTTCATATATATTTTTTACTATTCCCCCGAACCTTTTGATCATTCCTTGTATATTTTATTTTTTAAAAGTTCGGGAACTTTTTGATACTACCGTGTATAAAAAAAAATAACTATCAAAAATTAGAGAAAGAAAAAAGAAAGTACAATGTTGCCGACTGCCTATTAAGGAAAAGAAAAATCAAAGAATAATTAAATATTTTGCATAAATAAATACAAAGCATGTTCCAGTTCCAGTTCAAAAATAACTTTATTAGGTGTCGCTCAAAAAGAGCAACCTAGCTTATGATATTAACAATGAATTATATGTACACGTTCTTCACAACAAAGCATGTTACAACTCCCGCGGCTTCAAGCAACTCCATCCCTCCTGGGAAATCGAGGTATATAAGGTTGGATATTGGAGATGTGAGCCGTCCTTAAGGTTTGTGATCATTTTCATATTCCCCATATTTCGGGTGGCCATCCATAATGGTCACTTTTGTCACTCGGTAAGGACCATTTTGTCGCCATTCTTTCCCAATTCTCTGATGTCTAACCAGAATGTAATCGCCAATCTTCATCTCTGGCAGTAGTATCTTATTGCGGTTGTTATTTGGTTGAGAAGCGATATTTTATAGCAAATGTACCCGGCTTCGTCCGGTTTTCACCCGAGTAAAAGTTTGCCTGACGAACATTTGTTAAAACGATTCTAACAAACATCCAATCCCTACTAAATATATACAAGTCAACATAACTATGTTTGATACTCTTCTCCACCTAGCTTTACCCGTTCACACGTTGCTGTGTTTGAAGAAAAAGGCAGTTTTGATAGAGATGTCATTTGAATATAACATATACAAAACATAGATATAGGTAGTTGATGACAGAATAAACATGCTTTTCACTTGTGATGATAAACAATATTGCAAAAGAATTTCAATTGAACAATAATTTTGTAATTATTAAATATCATCATGAAATGAATGCTATTTGATGATTGATGGTGAACTTTATATTAGTAGTGATAGAACCCCAAATCTAATTTTTAAACAAATATTTTAAGAGCCTTCCCATATATACTTAATAATTTCCCAAATTTTCCCGGCGGTTATATATATGGTTTTTGAATCTATCGAGTACAGACAGACACACATTCATTTAACATCATTATTATTATTATCTACATATTTATTTACAACAGTGGAATTGTAAATAATTGTGTGGATATGTATTAATTCTGAATTAATGATATAATTGTTTGAAGCATAATAAATTTTTAAATTAAAAGTATATACATAGTTATTCACAAAAATATAAGATGTGATTAATTTATAAATTTCTGTGAAATCTTTGTTTTTTAATTTATACTCTGTTTATATTTGAAAGAAGCCAAACTTTCTAGTAACAATTTACAATGCGTTTGTATGTATGCATATTCTTGTATATAATTGATGCCTGCTTGAAATCTGGTATATGGTTATTGTTTAAAGAGTGGTCAACTAGTAGGGATTATGGTTTATAGTTTTTTTAATGCTGCATTTTGCTTATGGATACGATACTTTAGTGTTTACCGGTTTATCCAATGTAAATAGCTTGACATGTTTGGCAAGAAATTTTGTAAATTACATTGGCTGTATGTTTTTGATTTGAAGTATTTTGTATCTGAGTGGCGTAAGATTTTCGTAGATTTTGTGCAGATTGATATGTTGTAATTATATTATATCTCTTTAAATTCAAGCAATTCTTTCTGAGGCGTAGCTGTATAATAGAATAGAGCAATATCTTTTCTGAAACTGATTATGACTGTTATTAATCCTTGAATAGTTATTATATATCTATGTTTATGAAAAATATTTTACAATATTTTTTTTGTATAATTATTATTTATCAAACATTTGAAAATTCTATTTATTTCTTCTATTGTAATATTTCTATTTGAGTTGTGCGTTTCTTTTTTTTTTTTTTTTGGAAATAGATTTCACTACGGCTATTTTATTATGTATAGGGCCAAAAGAGCTGAAATTTAAATAGTTTCCGGTTTGAATAGGTTTTCGGTAGGCGCAAGTTTCGATGTTATATTGATTCTTTTAAGTTGAATGTCCAAAAAGGCAATGTAATTATTGTTTTCTTTATCAATGGAATACTTTAATAAATATTAATTAAATAAATGCGAGTAGAAAAATGAAAATATCTATTTTTTTTTTAAATCAGAGGTTAATTTTATGTTATTTTTTCCGACATATTAAAAAAAAAATATATATATATATATATATATTAAATTGAAAATATAATTTGTAAAAAATATTCTAATTTTTATGTATTGATCTCAATTCTGCAATGCACAAATTTTGATTCCTACCCCCGTTCATAAGCTACTATCCAATGTGAAGCCCATAATAGGTAATAAGCCGAGCTTTTTAGCGACCTTGCGTGAGAAACCGCTTTTTGATTAGCGTGCGACAGCGATTATAAATGATTGGGTCAGGTTATGGACCTCGCCAATTTAGTCGCTACGCCCTCTTTCGCGATTTTATTAGATAAACGCTTAATTATTATTGTATATGATACCAGATGGGGTCATAATCATTTTTCACGATCCTACATAATTTGCGAACACGACCTTTAATAGGTAATGACAGGCTAGCCGCCATACCGAGTAGGAAGAGCATAAAGTGTATGCAACCACGCCTCTTTGAGGAATATATGAGGTGTAGGACTACGCCTTTGTTGCAACTATGCCAGTTTATCCAGCGCACTTCTTTAACGAACATTATTAGGTTTGCGAACACGACCTTTCAACAAACACGAAGGGCAATCTATCACTCGTATTATTTTTCGATCTAATTAGTTTTGCCAGCCCCCATTTCGACAACCATTCTAGTCTGGCGAACGCTTATCATCTTCGACCATCTATTTAGCGAGCGCGACCCCAAGAGGTTTTCTACAGTGCTCTTTTGAGCACCTCAGAAGGTTGAGAGAAATGAACCTTTTTTAACGGCCATAACAGGGCGATAAAAAAGCTCCTTACTACGACTGTGTATTGATAACCTCATCCTGTAATAACTGATACTCGCTCGAGCACCTAGCAATCTGTTGAAGGACTCGGACGCTCATTTTAATGGCCTGGTTATCGCGAGTTTGACCGGCCAACCCACGTGCGTCTTTGGAGTTTCTTATTTTCAGACTGGTTAAGATTCTGTCAGAGCTTGCTCTATACTACCTCATCAAGGTCTTGCCCAAAAGCAAATACCCTGCCCTTGATCCCACTCGATTTTTAGCGCGGAATATTTTCACGGAGCGAAGCCAAAGAAGTGGGGTCTCGCCTCTTTCCTTTTGAATAATTTGGAAGGAAAGCCCTGCACCAAGTACCGTGTGATTATGAGTAAGCCGTTTAAAAAAAGACAGGAGCCCCTACCTGCATATCTATGGGGGAGAGGAAGTGGAGTAGGCGACCACGCGTGGGGATACTCACTCAAGTAGATTGAAAGGGGGCCATAATCGGTTTCTGAAACTCTTTGGGAATTTGTGTGGGGTCCTTGTAATGCGCGCCATGGGAAACCGAGGGGCATTCAAAATTTCCTTCTGGATAGATTAATAGTGGTGGTGCGGGGGTCAGGAGTGCATTTAGTATCTGTCGATTAAAAAATAAACAGATGATGATGATCCACCTTTATTATTTGTAGGTTACTTCTAGCAGACTTTGCAACAGATGATGGTGAGGATGATGATAATGAGCTGAAGGTTGTAAGGATCTTAAATGCGAAAGTATTTAGTGGCTGAACATATAAATCATTGAAAACATTATTATTGAAAAACATTTTTCATAAACATAGAAATATAATAACTATTTAAGGATTAAGAATAGTCATAATCAGTTTCGAAAATATATTGCTCTATTCTATTATACAGCTACGCCTCAGAAAGAATTGCTTGAATTTAAAGATATATAATATAATTACAACATATCAATCTGCCCAAAATCTACGAAAATCTTACGCCTTTCAGATACAAAATACTTCAAATTGGGACACTATTTCAATTGCTTATAAAAGTATTGTATTATAAATCTACAAAATATATCATATTGTCTTCTTACCTGAAAGAGGTCTATCTATTAGTGAGTTATAAATACTCAAAATATTAACGAAAACGCCATAAATGTTTTATCAACCATTGTAAGGTCTTCCTTTCTGAAAGAGTTGTATCCAATAATGTGTACAAAGTTTAAAACCTATGAAAGAATTTCTTAATATAAAAAAGACCATCGCAATCCAGTTTTGTCTTTGTTTTGTTTATATTGTAGAATAAGTAAAATAAAGGGAAAAAATAGAAATAAATAATAAACAAATAATTTTGGTGTCTAACTAATGTACTTACAGTAGCGATAGGCAGGTGATATTCTGGAAGTAGTGAGCGACAAGATTTGATGAATTTAACATAATGAGCTTCATTCTATTATGATGATATGATACAAAAATAAACTAATTTCAATCGGAGTAATTATCTTGAACTATTATGCTAATCACCAATCTTTTCGCAAATTTAGCCTCTTCACCTTCTTCAATTTCTACCACGGGCTTATTATCAGCTTCTTTAGCCTTTTCACCTTATTCCGCTTTTATAACAGACATCTTATCAACTTCTTTAGCTCTTTCACTTTATTCAGATTATATAACAGGCTTCTTATCAAGTTATTCAGCCTCTTCAGTTTTTATAACAAGCTTCTTATCAACTTATTCAGCCTTTTATTCTCTATCTCCTTTGCTTTCGCAAAGTCTCACCTAATGGCTTTCTTTGTCACGTGATCAACAAATGATATTATACAAATGAATTAGGTTTAACAGTCTATATTTCTTCAAAATGCCTTCACCAATATATCCCTCAAATCGAAGGCTATATAAACATAACAGCCTAACACAATATACAGAACCTGATTAAAGGGCTAGTCAGCTGGACTACAGATTGTGAACTATGAAATCATTATTATTCAAAACAATGTAACTACACAGCTTTGATATGAGAAATAAATTATTATTCTTGATGCTACCTGAGAATATAGTTGCCTTATTATTGACTTATCTAAGCTTGTAGGATGGTCAAAACACGCTGTGGAAAGTTGCCGGACATGTCTGAGCAGACAATAAAAGTCGACGAACCTGCTCCATTAAAAACTGTTTGCAACAACATCAAGAATCAATACTCTATTGGATCTTATTTTCATTCCTCTGAAATGATATTATAAAATCCGTCGGGATTCTTCATTGGATTTTGGTGTCCCAGCTGATTTTTTTCAATATTTTCTTCAAATAAACGGTGTAAAACATTGAAATTTTCTTAATGAATGGCAAAATACAGTTGAAAAAGTGTTATAAGTTTTTTTATGCAAGGGTCACTCCAAAGGTTTTTGCAATCAATAGTAAATAATTAAAAAAATATATATACCAATGAAATCTACATGCATATTTTACTAACATAAATATTTTCATAAAATAATAACAACAATCTCTCTATATATAGAATTCAATGTCTGTCTGTTTCGCGATAAACTCAAAAACTACTGAACCAATTGGTACCAAATTTTGCATGTCGCTTTTTATAAACCTGAGGAAAATTTTCGGCTACATTTTGATCATTATTTTTTAGCTATTTATTTTTTTCATTTGAAGAACTTTTTTTTACGCGGAGTAAATACGAGGCGAAGTAACAACACGAGGCCAATTAAGCGGCCAATGAGCGTTCTGCATTTCTTTTCAAGTTGCTTGCGTACTTTTTTTTAAATATATTTTTATACGAGTGTCACTTTTTTTTACAAAAGTATTGAGAGAGAAATTTATATTACTAAGTTACGGTAAGTGCACACAATGCAATTAAAAAAAAAACTTTACAAAATTAGCGTTACTGTATGTAAACAATGGCTTTCGTATTTTTTATTAATTTTTGTTCTGGCCTTTATTTTTTTTATATATAATAAATAAAAGTTACAGTCAATATGATAATTCTTAAAATTAAACAAACAATAGTCAATATGCAAAAAATACAAACTAACTTAATAAAATATTCTAATATCAGGCAATATGCAAAATCTCCCCTAATATTTAAATGTACATATTATTATCACTTAACGGCGTTCATTCGTTTTTATGTACTCCTGCAGGAAGGCTGAAATTCTAGAAAGTTCGATATTGTTTTAATAAAGTGTAAAGAATCTCCAGAACTATTTTTTTTTTTTGCGCGGCAGTAAATAAGAGGCGAAGTGACTACACCAGGCGAATTAACCGACCAATGACCGTTCTGCATATTTTCCAAATCGCTTGCCCAACTTTTTTTTTTTTTTTTTAATATCTTTTTATAAGAATGTTACTTGTTTTTTACAAAGTATTTAGTATTAAGTATTGAGATAGAAATTCGTATTACTAAGTTACGGTAAGTGCACACAAAAATGCAATTTTAAAAAACTTTGCAAACCTATTGTTACTATGTACACAATGGATTTCGTATTTTTATTAATTTTTGTTCTAGCTTTTATTTTTTAAAAATATTTTTACAAAAAAATCATATGTAGTGAAAATTTAATATGAATTACAGTCTCATTTAACAGCCAAAATATGTGTTTGTCTATAATCCATATACCCTTTGGTTTTTATCAGCCTAAAATATTAACATGGCTATTTTGGCATTAGTTTTTTTTTTAGTATGATTATTTTTTGCTGACATGTTGATAGGGCACTACATTTTACAAAGTTACGGTTAGTAAACAATGCAGATTTGACAATATTTACAAATTTTTATTACTGTATGTAAACAATGGGCATATGTTTTGTCATTGTTGTAATGGGCTTTGTTTTGTTATTCTTTTAAAAAAATCATATGTGTTATTGATAGTTTAAAATTTAGTCTGTTGTTGTCATATATTTGCCTAAGTTCCATGTGCCTTTTATTAAAAATTATAGCCAAACCGTGGCTATAGTGAACCAAAAGCTCCGTCCCATTAGGGTTCGCTATAGAGGGGTTTTACTGTATATATTTGAAAGGTAACATCTCTAGAATTAGAATATGTAAGGACAGTTGCAGATTATTATGATTTATATTAATATTAGTTTTTTATTTTTTTTTCAGAAAAACATATACGAATGTTTGACTGAAAACATTAGATTACAGGCTGCTGGCCAGGCTTGGTCAATCACGGTCACTGTTCTCAAACAATTTCAATACCTATCTCTTTTTACCCAAAGAGTGTAATAGACCTACAGAGGATGCACCACTATATATAAGAGTTAACACGCTGGGGCGGGTACCTCGGAGGTTGGGTGGAAAATCTGCCAACTATTTGAACTATATTTAAAACACCTAATTGGATTGAAAAATAAATAAATACCTAAATACTAATATATTGCATTTTTTGACATCACACATACTTTTTGCCTGTGATAATGTATTACTTCGGTGTTGCTATTCTATGGCTCTAATACTATTTATTAGTAATGTTCTTTCAGTATGAAGGAAATTGCACTCGGGGGAATTCCCGGGCGAAGTCGGGTCATTCGTCTAGTGACTCATAAAGGGCACGCCTTTGTTTACAGCGTCAGCGGTAATTTCTAAATCGGACGCAATGGAGTTGACTAGAGAAAGTTTACGCGCCAAGATATTTTATGAATATAAAAGTATTTAACTTCTAAAGAATCTCATTAAAGATTGATGAAAGCTTTAGAAGATGAAGCTCCTTCTATTAGAACAATATTTAATTGAAAAATGGTACAAAAATGTATTTATACTTGGATCATTTGAATAAAAGTTGCAATAAATGCATAAAAGTAGTTGCACGATCAGGAAATGCCTTTTTTCTTAGTTTTTAATTGGTTCAATGAATTTAAATTTGGAAACCCAACCTTGAAGGTGAACCAGGTCGACCACCAACAGCAGTAACCCAAGAAAAAATTGAGCTGGAAATATTTTTACTTAGAGAAAATCGGAAAATTACGTATCAGAAGTTATAGAAAGGTGTGGGCATTGGATCGGCAGCAATCAACACCATAATTCATGATAATATAAAATAGAGAAAACTTGTTAGTAATTGGTTCCTCACAGCTTAAATGAAGACCAAATATTTGGTCGCGTTAAATGGTATAATTTTATGTTGAAAACATTTTATGAAGACAAATCAAAGGATGTTTTTAAAATTATTACTGGTAACGAAACTTGTATTCACAATTTTGATCCAGAAACAAAACATCAATCTATGGTGTTTTCAAAATCATCTTCTCTTAAGAAAGTTCGCAGAGCTCGAAATGTTGGGGAAAAAATGGTAGGTTGTATTTTTAGAAAATGTGGTTTCCTTGATAGTGTTAAGTTAGAAGATCGAAAGACAGTTAATGGTAACTGGTATACAACAAAATGCCTTCCATCATTATTTGAAAAAATCAAGCAAACCAGATCAAGAGCTCAACTTAGAGGAGTCCTTCTTCACCATGAAAATGCAAGACCGCACACCTTAGTCCAAACATTAGACTCTTTAGCCATCTCTGGTGTCTAGTTAGTTACTCATCCACCATATTCACCAGACCTAGCACCTTTTGAATTTTATATTTCCAAAGGTTAAGTTATTGTTGAAAGGGATAAAATTTGACACTGATGATGAAGCACTGAAAGCCTTTATCAATGCCGCAAATTCCACCCCTGAAGATGACTGGTGTAACTTTGTTACTAATTTATTTAAATGTTTATATGTTAGGTGAATAATGAATGTAGTTTTTAATTGTATAATTAGTTTTTAATATTTTAATTTTCAATATTGATTGCAAAAACCTTTAGAGAGACACTTTGTATATTGTATTTGCCGAGCCGTCCGACCTCTGCTCCGGGAGGTGTGAAGTGCCCCTGGATCTGCAGGTCTGGCTCTTCGGCGTCGGCCTCCATCCCGAGGCAATAAAGATCACAAGTGTGGCGAAGGCTACCATCTACAAGTACGATCTTGTTCTTGAGTTGGGTAACGCCAGCCGATACCTAGACCTACTCACACTGGGAGAGAACTCTTGCAGTCCATCGGTGGCGTAGTCTTCTACCGCGATGGGCCCCACCAATGAAAACTGTATACATTTTATATATATGTATATTTATAAATTATTTTCTATCCATTTATATCTTTTTTAAATATATTTATCAATATATAATCTTATTTATTCACATTTATAATTTATCTGTATTTAACCATATATAATCTTATATGGACATTGTAATAAATCAGTTTCAATATCTCTCTAGATCACTTCGAGCGGAAGATTGAAGGCGTGAAAATGACGCGCGATGTAGCTTTGCCGCTGATTGATACACACAACAACGTGCACATGCGCGTGACTATATTGTATTTGTTATTTGTTGTACAGTCTCTCTCTCTCTTTCTCTCTCTCAAAGTTGTGTGAGGATGCATGTATATAAAATATAAATTAAACTATTATAAATTAAAAACAAAATATATTTTTTCTCTGACCAGTAGCCATCGTTCGAGTGAATCAATTGACGTCATAGCTGGGCAGTCACTAGAGTTGGCATTTGGTGGCTGGGTTCATGGGGGCAGGCTGAGGACACTTGAAGACTTCTCCGAAATGGTGGAGGTTGGCTACAGCCAGGTTCACCCTGCATCGACAACGTCCGTTGATGGCAATTCAAACAGATTCTTCAATATTACAGCATATACTAGCATCACGTATATCTTTTGTTACAATTACAATATAAAAACAACCGAGCTTTCGAGCAGATAAACGGCTCATCGAATGTTGGATTTTTAACACAAGAAATATGAAAAAAAAGGCAAATCCTATGTGCAATGTATTTATAAGAGCTCTATTTACATATTCACAGTGTATATGTTTATAATATTATTTGTTTTAAAAATTTAATTAAACTATCACTGCTTTGTTCATTCCAAATAAATATTAAAATTAATAATATTTTTGTAAGTATGTAAATAGAGCACTTGTATAAGAATCGTATTTAATTAGTGTATTACTTCAGTTGAAGTGCTTAGAGGTCCGAAAAAAAACTTGAGTTCAAGTAATAAAAACCTTTGAGAACGTCATCCCCGGTCTGTGATCTTTAATATATTTGAACATTCTATTTACATAGAATTGGCCTTTTACTCGCCTCTTTTTAGCGTTAAAAATCCAGTTGAAGGGTTTATTTCCCAATTATTATGATTTTCCCATTAATGTATATTGTTACTAAATTCAATTATACATGCTAGGAGAACAAATATTCTGTTCCTACTTAATTGACTTAATTCAATTATAACTTGCTAGAAGAACAAATATTCTGTTACAATTACCAGTAGTTCTAATCAAGGTTAGTGTATTTTAATATGAAAATATGTTATATTAAGAGTATTTTATATTAAAATACATAATTTTAATGTATCTTAATATGAGGCTAATATTGTTTTCCTAGTGTCCAATTTAAAATTCAACTGCATTTTTATATTGATTAGCTAGTACAAATTGGAAATCAATCGGTTTCTAGTTATATCAGAGAGCTTGAAAATCCCCAACATGTTTATTTTTCTCCTGCTTTTTTTTAGGGTCAAAATGATCCAGCATGTGCAAACATGTATGAATTAAAATTAATAAAACACTATAAAATATTCATTTGATTTGAATCTCCAAAATATAAATTAAAATAATACAACAGGTTAATGAATAATAAATTCTATTATTCATTTATGTACTTCTGTAGAAGGGCAGAGATGCCCGAAAAACTCATCTCCATTACCCTGTTGTGCTATTTGTATTTTACCTTATTATCACAATATGTTACAAAAAAGGCATAATATACCGGAACATTTTAAATAATTGTATAAAGTAGCTTTTTTGCAAGCCCTTCCTCAGCAGACTAAAACATAAAAAGGTAATGGAGAAATATTATATAGTTTTTTTAAAGAGATATATTTATGCAAATGAAGTGCATAATAATTTAATAATTCACCTAATTGAAAATATTTGAAGAACAAACTATGAAAAGGTTGATGTACTTAGTGAATAGAAAAATGGATTGTTTTTCTTTTAGATATGAATATCTATATACATGCACATATATTGGAAGAGTAAGCATTAAGTTAGAAGGGGGGTATATTGCGATGGTAACTGTATAATTTTGTTTATTGCATTAGGGTTCTTGATGGTTTCTATTGATTCTATTGGGTGTTAGTTGTAGCACTTCCATGGAGGATTCTGGTACCATATGTTAAAGAAATTCTAGTAGAATTTCTTGAATTATCTGAATTTGAGTCATAGTAAATATTTAAAGTTTACTGGCGATCTGTCCAATATATAGTTCAAACCGAATGGCCAGGCTTCGTCCGAGTTCTTTCCGAGTGAATATTCGCCAAAGGAATTTATTTTAATGGATGCCATTTATTATATAATAACATAGTTATTTTGTTTTCTCTCTAATAATTATAATCTGCTCATATTTGATGCACTGAAGAATGGAATCTCATAAATGGTATTCAATAAAACTATGGGCATTCAGTATTAGAGCTCTAAGAAGCGGTCTGGTAGATTAACTTGGCGAAACCGCTGGGAGGGTTCACACACAACTGAAGAGCCACGCTCTCTCAATATTTTTTTCATCGCATTAGGATAGTAGGAGTTTGTTGTGTGTGAAAGAAACACGGCGCTTAATTGATTTTTTTCTATATATAGATATCGCGTTATTGTTTTATATTTTAATTGATATATATTATCATCATCATTTTCGGTTTATTATCTGACTTCAAAATATACAAATTAGTTTGTTTTTGGAATAATTTTTTATATGCTCAAAATACTTAAACTCGTTCATTCATTATATAAAAATATTTCGCGGAGATAGAGATTGAAATACTTTTTATAGACATCTTTTTTTTCTTCTTCTTCTTGTAAAACCTAATTGACGAGATTATAAACAATTATGAATTATGAGTGAAGAGGGTTCCACCATCGGAGATAAATAGAGCAAGAGCGAATTTGGAAATAATTAATTTATTATAAAGGGTATTTACCTTTAAGTGCTCCAATAAAATTATATACAAGAGATATTTATAGGGAGATAGAGAAACAGATAATATAACAACTTATCCCAAGGTAAAAATAATAATAAAGAGAGTGGTCAGCCACCGAGGCGTCCCATTTTCCTTATTTGCATATAAGATTCCGAGAATTCTTAACACCTGTGGTCGTCCCGAGTCCAGTGATGATTGACAGGTGTACCATGGAGCTTTCTGTGGCTGTGGTTGCAGAGATACTTGACAATATAGTATATATATATATATATAATATATATATATATATAAGAAAAAAGTTGATAATTATTTTTGTGTTTAAGTTAGATGAGATTAAAAAGTTGTTTATATGTATTATTTTTATATCTTATTTAGGAGAGAAAAATGTAATAAAAGTAATTATATGTTAGAATAATATGTTTTTATTTTAGATAGAAGAAAAAAAAAATTTTTTTTTTGAAAAATAAAAAGAAAATTTAACAAGAAAAGAAGATTTAACAACGTAACGTCTTTTAGCATCGGCTTTTACCCGTCATTTAGACATACTCTTAAAATAAATAGGAATAAAGAAGAGATTTATAATGATTATATATTTATTTTTTAGTAAAAAAGAGGAAAGAGATAAAGAAAGAACCATACACTTTTATTTCAAACAGGTAGAGAATTGAAAGGGTGTTAGTATTTTTTTAAAGTTAATTAATAGTTTTTGTAATTTTTTATATAATTTTTTTTCCTACGTTGTTAAATCTTCTTTTCTTGTTAAATTTTCTTTTTATTTTTCAAAAAAAAAAATTTTTTTTTTCTTCTATCTAAAATAAAAACATATTATTCTAACATATAATTACTTTTATTACATTTTTCTCTCCTAAATAAGATATAAAAATAATACATATAAACAACTTTTTAATCTCATCTAACTTAAACACAAAAATAATTATCAACTTTTATCTTATATAATTAATTTAGATTTAGCTTGCTAATCTAATAGAATTTCCTTTTTATATATAAATATTACTATTATTAAAAGTTTTATATATAGGTTTATCAATATATAAATCCATCTTAACTCACTCTATAATATCAACTTAATTTAAATTATATTTAAGATTTAAAATTTTATTTGATAAACTTTATTATTTACATTTCATATATATATATATATATATATATATATAATGTAAATAATAAGGTTTATCTAATAAAAATTCAAATCCTAAATATAATTTAAATTAAGTTGATATTATAGAGTGAGTTAACATGGATTTACATATTGACAGAACTATATTTAAAACTTTTAATAATAGTAATATTTTATATATAAATAGGAAATTCTATTAGATTAGCAAGCTAAATCTGAATTGAATATATAAGATAAAAGTTGATATTTTTTTGTGTTTAAGTTAGATGATTAAATAGTTGTTTATATGTATTATATTTATATCTTATTAAGGAGAGAAAAATGTAATAAAAGTAATTATATGTTAGAATAATATGTTTTTATTTTGAATAGAAATAAAGAAAATTTTGAAAATAAAAAGAAAATTCAACAAGAAAAAAAAATTTAACAACGTAACGTCTTTTATCATCGGCTTTTACCCTTCATTTAGACATACTCTAAAGATTAATAGGAAGAAAGAAAGAGATTTATAATGATTATATATTTATTTTTTAGTAAAAGAGAGGAAGGATATAAAGAAAGAACCATACACTTTTATTTCAAACAGGTAGAGAATTGAAAGGGTGTTAGTTTCAACGGATATTTGTATAATATTATAGAATACAAGACCTGATACTTGAAAGGAAAAAGGCTTCCAAGCACGACATAGGAGCGTTTTACAGACAGTTAAAATCCAAGCGCTTTATATCCACACTCTTCAAAATCAACCTAAATATATAACAGTCATATTATTCTCATTGATCACATGTAAAAATATGAAATGATGATTTCTGAAAGATCTCGCTCTTGCTCATCCTGATACAGAACCAAACAGCCCTCACTGCTCGGATAGGTCACTTCCTCTTCTGCTGTCCAGTTTTCCTAAAGCACAAGATATTAATGTACCTTTAGCTTGGACTAACCCACCTCAATCTTATACCTATTACAAGCCTCCC
The DNA here is from genome assembly GCA_030710605.1 of Cordylochernes scorpioides. Taxonomy (NCBI): domain Eukaryota; kingdom Metazoa; phylum Arthropoda; class Arachnida; order Pseudoscorpiones; family Chernetidae; genus Cordylochernes; species Cordylochernes scorpioides. The sequence goes on from CP092883.1 coordinate 34,126,851, forward strand.
AAACTGGAACTTCCTGCTGGTCAACTGGTTCTGCTTAAAAACCCATTCATACCTAGATTAGAGTTGGTACAAGGGAGTACACGGGTCTGCACTATGAGCTGGACAGCCGGGTTGTTCTACGTTCAAGGAACCCGGGTTATTACTCTATCTCCCTTATCATTAAAAATTGAACTTCCAAGTCTGAATAACCAAGTTTCCACTTTGTTGAAATAGCCCACGTCGAAGTATTGAGGGAATATAAAAGTTAGCGTGAAAAGGAAATTTTGTCGAGAGGATAGATGAATGTATATAAAAAAAAAAAAAAGATCACATCTACCGCGTCAAACAAAACGTTAATTAGCGCCACCTATTGACCGTCTCTGCACACTAGCGGACCCGGGAGGGTTTTAACGGGAGAGGTGATCTATCTTTTTCCATCTTTATTCCAGCCATAGAATCGACCTAGAGCTTTTGCCAGCTAAACACTTTTTCAGAAAATTCTGAAGATTTCATGAATCCCGTGCGGAGTTCATGGAATTAAAGCATGCCCTGGACTGACGAGGTCATTATCCCGAAAGTGTGGTCCCCAGAGCGGCCTTCTAAGTTCCTCAAATCCTGTGTTGTAGCTTTGTCACTGACCCGAATCTGATCCAGCGTGTATTTTGACGGGATAAAAGACATTTCTTTCAACATCCTTCCGGTCAAATATTCTTCTACATTAGTCTTCGTACCACGCTCTCATAAAGCAGTGAACCTCCTCCCACCGATGTTTGTCTCCATTTTGTTTTCCACGTCCAAATTTTGCGCCAATGTAAAACTTAAAGCAGAGTCGTTCATGAACATGTTGAGTAGATGACATTTATCGACCTAAATAAGTAAAAATTAAAAGTACCCGGTGTACATTTACTTAGTATAAACTTTTTGGAATAGGCGTTTTATGTGATATATTTTGTGCAAAATTCCAATTTATATATAGTACCTGGGTTGAAGAACCTCTTCTTCCCCGACGTCACACCACGCCTGCACACGTAGAGAGAAGGTGAGAAGGATACAGTCATTATATATACATATTTAATTAAAAAGGCATATATTGGATCAAAATATCATTTATTTTACCAATAAATCAGTTGGCTGAACGCCAACCTTTATCAAGGTGTTATAACATATTCAATGTGTGTCAACAACAAACTCAGCGCCACAAAACGTCAACAGAATTAAGTTTTATTAAATATATATAATATATATCATATTATATATAATCATTTTTAAAATCATAATAACTATGAAAAAATTTCATAATTTAATTTTGGTAATAAAGATAAAATAAAATTTTGTCTACTAGATATTATATGTAGATTATTTGTTTAATATTTTTCGTTTCTTTTGGGACTTACCAGTTGAATCCACGTATAAGACAATGTCCTAATAGAAGGTTTTTCATGCGATTATATTATTGGTCCTTAAGGTACTGGAGCCGTGTTGTAAATGCCTTACCATAAGGTTCCATCTCCCAAGAAATGGAAATACCTCTGTTTTGCCCCCACTATGCGGAAAAGGGACAACACTCTAGAGCGGCTGAAACAGGAGGGGCTAACAGAGACCGGAATAAGTCTCCAACTGCATCCTAATAAGGAGTAGGACACTTATTTGAGCCTGAAGTTAGAAATGGATTCCAAAGATGGGTTAACCAACTATAACACTCATGGAAAAAACTAGAGGTAGTGGAAAGTATTTGAGTTCGACGAATGCCTGTTTTTTTTCAAGGAGACAGAGGCAGTTTTGTTCACATTTTATTATCTCGTGTGTCTTCAATAAAAGTCACTGTGTATCAAATATCTCTCAGAAATATTATCTGAATCCCTATATACATTCTGGAAGGTACAACTTCCTTAAGTTTTGTCCATGAGTGTAGGTCGTCGACATTTGGGTTTCCGATTAACATGAAGAAACCTCCGTTATAATCCAGAGAAAATCCTCAATAAATTGACTGAAACAAGGCAAGATCAGCTGGATCGAACATGAATGACACACCAGTACTGGTTCACCTGGAATAATAGAAAAATGTCGAAATTTGAATTTTGGATTTATCCCGTAGATATATTGATGTCAAGCTATAGGTATCGACGGCCCATTCTCGCCTCTGAAAGCTCTCTGTTCAAATAATATTAAACAAGGAAAATAAGTACAGGTATTTTTAAATAATATACCTTTTCCCTAGCCTTTTTAGCAACACTATTTATCAGCAAAAACAATTTTGTTAATTTTTTTATATCATAAAAGGACTACATTATACAATAAATTAACTGAAGATAAAATATTTGAAAGACATTGCTATCGGTTTCGCCAAATCAATCCACCAGATACTACTTGTTGAAATGTCCGTCCTCTAATAAAGATTGAATGTAAAGAGAATTAGTAGTTTATCTAGGAAATTACCAAACAAACTCTTGGTGAGTAAAAATAAATATTGTGAATATTTGCATATAACCAAATAATGAATACGTTAACTATCTTAATGCTGAGGATGGAATTATTAAGAGAAATTGATTGCTTGAAATATAGAAAACAAATTCTAAAAGGGTTGGGAAGGCTTGGCTCCTCAGTGTTAACCTTTCCAGCGATTTCGCCAATTTTATCTATCAGATCGCTACAACTATTCTATGTTGATTTTGCTAATATAGTCTGAACTCTTGAAGGTTTATTATTGGTGATAGTGTTTAACGACTCAATAAACTATATAAATATATAATAATATGTACATACTTTTATTAAACCCCATCACCAAGAATACAACCTTCAAGTGCAGACTATATAAGTAGAATCAACATACAATAGGTGTAGCGTTCGGGTGGATGATCCAAGCTTTTCATATTTTTTCACCTTCAGTTTGCTAAATATATAAATTATTATTTTTATTTATATAAATCCTCAACATACAAATACCTTCAACATTTTATAGGAAATATGCATATTAAATTGACATAAATGGGGGGAAATATCCTTCATCGATAAGCCAAGCCTTCTCAATGGTTTTTCTATTGAAGTAAGGAGTATGTAATAGAAAATGTTTCATTTAGAATAATTATATAGCATAAAATAGTGTCAATTCTTACTTGTGATGATAAATGCTGATTTTTAGATCTTGCCAAAAATGAGAGGGCAGATCATTGAAGTTTATACGGAGATTTGAATAAATTTATTAGAGAGCACGCGATTAAATTGAACACCACGGACATAAACGCGCAGTTTGAAATTCACCACAGTTCTAGCCCGAGGCTTAGTCTTGCGAGGCCCTCATGCAATAAAATCCTCCATGGCTATCACACTATTGCCAGAAGTTAATCAGTACAATACTCGTATATATACATTGATGTATGTTCTAGACTCGAGGCATATCTCCGAATTTGAATGGACATTCTCATATAAGCATTTGATTCGGTTTACCATTATGAATTGTATATTGAAATGGGAGTTAGTAGAGTGGGGTCCACTCACAGAGGTCAACTAAAATGACAGGCTATCTGATGATGAATACTGATGAAAAATGATATTTCTGCCGTTGCCATTTATTCGATCCTCCCCAGAACAAAGCTTCAACTGCCTCAATTGTTCATTCGCACCTATATCCCAATGTGCAGATCATCGATCGAAGAACAAACATTTACGAAAATAGACAGCTTTGTAACATTGAAATATTAATGGGTTAACCATTATAACTTTTAGGTTCCAAATATATTTCAAGTTTGGGACCTATTCACTATGGATTAGGTCATTTTAAGAAAACCAATAGATGAATTGCTTGAAGAAGATGTTAAGTCTTTCTTGCTGTTTTCTCAAAAGTTTAAATTGACTCATCGTTATCGAAATACGGATGTGAAAATTTCTAGAATGGGGCAAAGCTATCTAAGTCTGTTAGCTATCAAAGATATCTAAAGCTATTTACGTACCTGAACTGCTGAGATAAGTAAAAGCTGAAATCTGGAGTAGGCCAAGCCTGGCAGGCTTTCTTCCTCTTCACTATTTTCTTCTTGGTACAGCCTGAAGGCCTGCCGCGGCATATCACGGGTCAGTATTATACAGAAGATACACACACACACAAAAATAATAATAATAATAAGCAACAAAGGAAAGGAACAAAAATGCACAAACTGGTCAATTTGTTTGGTATTGAAAAGGTCTAGAGGTAAGTTTGTAAATGAGGTACAAAGTTATGTAGATTAGAAATCACCCAAGTGGGAGCTGTTGTGGGTCGGTGTTTTAAAAGAATAGGAAATAAGTGATTATATAAATATATGTTTAATTATAACTATGCATATTGAGGATATAAGAACAACCGCACACAGCAGTAAAAAAACAAAGGCAGTCTCAAAGTATAAACAAGGAAGAAGATGAACGGTTGAGATGGGCAATTCCCGTTGGTCAGTTCATTTTCATGCAGCGCTCCAAGCGGCGGCCGCGTCAACGCTTCTCTCTATCATTCTTCCCATTAAAGCGCTGGACAGGAGAGCAGTTCATGAAGTCACAAGGCGTCCTTGTGAGCCACTTTGCTCAGGGTCTTGGTAAAGACGTCGGTCAAGTTTTCCTTTGTAAGGATGTAGACATCGTTATTTTCCTCTCGACTTATTTTGGCAAAGGCATGTTTATCTTCCAAGTTGCCATATAGATAAGCGTTATCTACGTCGATATGTCTATTGTGCCATTTTCCGTTCAAAATTAACGTTATCAAAACTCTGATTACAACTAAGTTAATAACAGGTGCATAAGTTTCCTGAAAATCGAATCCTTGTCTCTGTGAAAAATCTCTAGTTACTAAAGGTGCTTTGAAACGCTCTACATTTCCGCTCTTATTTGTCTTCACCTTATACACCAATTTGCTGCTAATCGGTTTCTTTCCCGACGGTAGGGTTGACAACTCCAAAGTTCATCTTTCCTGAAGCACTCTAAGCTCATCGTCCATTGCTTTTCTCCAATACACGGCTTCGGGAGATTGAACTGCTTCTTCAAAACTTTGCGGCTCGGTAACATCTAGACGATTAACTCTACTCTTGGTTTACTTCTCCTTCCATATGTATTTCGAACGATGTTTTTGGAGGTGGAGTGTTGTGGTAGCGTGATTTTAGGTGTCTCACACTAGGATTTATTCCTAACCAGAGTCCATCAGGTACTTTGCCTTTTAGACAACTATTATAATATTTTTCTTCAAATAAAAGACACTTCGGCCGGTGAATCTTTTTATGGAGCCTCTATCTTTACAATAATGAGACAATAAAAAAAATTCACTGGCCGAAGTGTCTTTTATTTGAAGAAATACGAATACCGGCCAGGCAGCCTCTATCTTTATTATAATGTTTGTTTTTATGTAAGCAGCTGTGTTTACCTCCTCTGCCCAAAATCTTTGAGGGAGATTAGCGCTATGTAAATAAGCGCGAGCCATATCTAAAAGTGTTCGATTTACACGTTCCGCCACACCATTCATTTGGGAGAATACACGTTCGTGCGATTATACTCAGAATAGCTGGTTGCTCAATACGACAAATCTTTGCGGACAGAATTTTCGACGCGTCCACAGTGCACTGACTATGGCGAAAATGGTTGGAACAAGAAAATGTGGCATAATTGGGGGGTGCTGTGCGGCCAGTGTGTCGTCAAAACGCGTAGACCGACGGCTAGATGACGCCGGAAGGCGTTGGAGTCCACTTCTGTCTCTCTTTTTTTTTTGCAGAATGTGAATGGCATTCTTCATTCTCCCATTTCGACAGACAGATTAAACGCAGGTTGTTCACTGGCGACCTTTACGAAAGGTGCCTGTTAAGAAGACTGCCATTGATCCAACGGTACAGACACCTACGTTGGTAAATTTGCCGGGAAAGACCAACATAGACAGCAAAATGGCACACGGTAGTGTTCTCAGATGAATTTCGCTTCTTTTTTAGAAATAATAGTCACTGTGTAAGAGTTTGTCGCCGTTTTGATGACAAGTCCAATCCGGCTGCATCTGAGAAACGCCGCACCTCACGTCAACGCGGCATTATGGTTTGGGGAGCCATCGCCTATTATAGCAGATCGCTTCTAAATCATTTTGAAGGTACTCCGACGGCCCAACGATACGTGGATGACGTACTGCGGCCAGTGACGCTACCCTTCCTTCACGAGGTAACAAACGCCATTTTCCAGCAGGATAACACCCGACTTCACACAACACGCAACAGCCAATATCTCTTGCTTGAAATCTCGGTGCTTCCATGGCCACCAGTCTCTTCTGAGATCTCTCACCTAAAGAACACAGCTGGGACCTAATGAATGTCACTTGCGTGCGCTGCCGTGCCACGTTTAGAAGATGAACTGTAACTGATAGTTGACAGGGAATGTATAGCCATCCTTCAGGACACCATCCGCATGCTCATTGAGTCAGTATCAAGACGTGTTGCTGCCTGTATAGCCGCTCGAGGTGATCCCACAACATATTGAGTGACAGGATGTCGCTCAGTCTATAAGTTAATTCTGTTCTAATGCAATTCAGTTAATGTTTGTTACTGGTATTCTCTTTATGCAGATTATTCATAACTCTTTGCACACTGAACCTGGATGTTTCGAATTCAGTGCCACATAGTGTATGAATAGAAGTTTCACAGGCTGAATATCAAAGCAGCTGATTGCCATGTGGACTCACCACAGAGAGAAGTTCCAAGGCGTCAGTGTCCACCAAGAAATCCAGAGAAAGCTCCGAGCCATTGATCTGGACAAAAGCCTTTTTGCCAAAATTTTTTTTTCGAGTAAAATTAAGTATCTATCACATCGTATATGTTGGGATAAGTAAAATAAATTGTAGAACAACAATATATTCTTTATATAATATGCTCCAGGGTGTAATTTCTAATAAATTATATTAATATATAATAATATATAATTAGAAAGATCACTTCTCGCGTCAAAATATACGCAAATGCTATTGGCCATCTATCGATTGTCTCTGCAGAATAGCGGACTCCGGTCGGTGGCAAAGGCACAACACAAGCTTTGGAAACTTCAGAACCTCACCTGGAGATTTCGAGCTAATGGCCTTCGTCTGTCCAAAGCGGGCTTTAATTTCATGAGAATTTTAATAAAGGATACATGAAACCTTCAATTACAAAAGTGAAGTTTAGCTGCCAAAATGCCTTTGCCAATTCTGTGACTGAGGTCTGCTAGTTTGCAAAGTAGACCGATAGATGATGCTGACACTGCATCTATTATGTTTATAGATCAATATCCATCCTACAAAATTCTAATATGTTATTTTTGTTTTCAAATATTTTGTACACTAAATATATATACGACATGGGTTTTCTAAAGGATATGCTTTAGCCATACCTCTATAAATCTAAATATAAAAAGATAGTTCTGATATTTCTTAATGAACATATGGCGCAAATTGGTTTTGTTCGTATTATAATGAAACCAATTCGAATAAACATATTTCATATATATATATATATAGTATAGTTATGAAAAATTTTAAGATTAATAATTTTTTTTTATTTAATTTGAATGTGTGAGGTTTGTTTTTTAATTTTTTTTGTAATAAATAAATAGTTAGATTATATTTTTAACAAAGAGAAAAAAAAAAGGTAACACCAGCAAAGCATCGGCAGTTACGCGTCATAGGCTGGGTGAAAAAAGGAATAAGCGAAGAGAAAGTTTTAAAGAGAAGAGCAAAGACAGAACCATGATAATAATTTTCCAAATATAAAATAAAGCTAATTAGAGAGAGAGAAAAGTATTTTTTGCTCTATTTTCTCTCTTGATGAGAGAAGTTAGATTTTTGTAATTTTTTTTTTATATATATAAGCTTATTTTAAAGACAATCTAGTGTAAAAGTGGAGGACACGATATAAGATAATATATTAATTTAGGAAGGATGAAAACCTTAAGGGTTAGACCAATTGAAAACCATAAAGGTTAGACCAGATGGAAAGAGGATGGTACTCAGGTGGGCCTCTTCAGATGAAGACCTGAGCAGCAGTTTCGGCCCTTACTCCATTACTGCCAAACCATACCTCTTCGACCAAATAGAAAGCAATTTTAGGTTGGAACGGAGATAGGGTAATAGCTGAACCTTAGATATACTACAAAAATCAACTAATGAACTAATACATTGTCATCTTCTGCACTTTCAAACCTAACTCAAAACATGTTTTTTCAGTTCAGAAGTTAAATTGATTCGGTTCCCTGGACTTAATCAGATTGATACATACTTATCCCTTAGTGTTAAACTTCAAATCAAATTGTGTTTATTCTTTTGGGTATAAGGACTGCAAGAGACTGATAAAAAATTAGTAATACAGTTAAATGATTATTATAAATATAGGAAAAATTGATCATATCCCAAGCCTTTAACAATGTGCGTCGACAGGGGAACAGGAAATCTAACATTAAAGAACATAGAAAAATAAACTTCGCCTGATGTTAGTAGGTTCAGATTATAGTCCAAATTGTGTTCATACACTCTAAATAATAGGACTGCAGGAAAATAATAAGATATTAGTAGTACGAGAGGATAAGGATTAATTGGAACTACAAGAAAGTATGATTAAATTCAAATAAGTTAAGAATGTGCGTCTTACCATAAATGGAAAAATCAGCTTCATCAGACAAAGACATAAGTCCCTTGTCTGAAGATGGTGAAAATGCTTTATCATAATAACTCACATCATCAATTTATTTGAACTGGTCCTAACGGAACCGTATATTCTATATATAGTCCTATCTATAATTTTTTTTTTTAAATATAATATATGAGGACCATTACCTGTAATTTCTGCTAAATAAGGAAGTTTAGGAATTTAAGTTTTAATGCTTCATATCAATTAGATTGAATGTTCATTCTCTATACCCCCCTTTATAAAGATTGAACACGCATAGATAATTGTTATGTATGCTCTAGGGAGAGAAATAAAATATTCTAAAGTTATCGTATAAATTTAAAGGATCAAACAAAGTAAGAATTAGAGAAAACACAGAAATAAAGGTATGGTATTGGTAAGCAAAGGTAAAAAGAACAAATCCAAAAAAAATAAGCAATGTGCGACGTATCGGCATCAGCGTCGCTACAATCTTCAGACAAGTCTGAAGGGGGCCACAATGTCGCTACCGATATGCTTCATATCACTCATTCACTCGGTCCCGTTACCTTGTGTTTATAATCTATAATCCTAATTGTGTTTTATCGGTATGGTATTGGTGTTTCAGAATATTGAATTTAATAGTTTCTATTAGTGTAGATGGATTTTTTTTTTTTTATTAATTTAAAATCTTAATTATTATTTGTTCTAAGTCCAATTAAAAGGGGTGAAGAAAAAAGAAACAAGGAAAACAAAAAAAAAAAAAAGGAAAAATAAATAAATAAAATAGGAAAGGAGAGAAAGATGAGGTGGAATAATGAAAGAAAATTTCTTTGAAAGTATTTATAATAGCTTATCAGTACACTTAATTAATGTGATAGCATTCGTTATGAATGTTATGATTTCAAGAGTATTTACCTATAATTAAATTATTTATTATCTAGATTAGCGGAATGTAGTTAGTGTTAGTAAATCAAGAAAGATAGATGATGTGACTCTTGTTAGTTGCCTCATTGTCTACAAGTGAAAGTAGCATTTAGATTGAGCATTCCAGTTGAAGTCAGTATTGCTGTTAACCTTATTATAGATAATTTAGTTACCTGTATTGAATTACAGTTCATTTTATCAACTTTAAATTCAATATATGTATGTTACAATTAACATCACAAGCAAATTCTACTCACCCAGGGGGGAACGGTTAATGTCTATAAATGAATATTTGATTTAAAAGTTAGCGGAGATAAACAAGTTTGAATAATCGGTCAAAAGTTAATTAAATTCTCATAGTGAAATTTCTAAAGTCGTTGAAGTTGAAATTGTATGAGAATTTATTTTTGTGAAGATATTTTCTGATTGCTAAAATGTTAATTTTTTAAATTGTATTTTGGCTGAATCCATTTTTTTGAAATTCGTCATTTAGGTTTTTAATTTTACTTATAAAGTTGTTTAGTTTGTTGTTATTTCTGTAGTATCTTAAAAATTGTCCAAAATAGATACCTTTGGTGCAATTTTTTGATATATTTGAATCTTGTCTATTATATTTAATAATGTTGAAATCGAAATTTGATCTTTTGTCATATACCTCTATACTTTTTTCTTTTAGATTTATGTATAAATCGAGGAAGTTGACTTTTTGATTAAATTTGATTTTTTCATTATTTTTTAGATTTAGATACGGAGGATAGATTTTTTCTATTAATTTTGAAAAATTATTATTATTGAATATAAGGATGTCATCTACATATCGGAACAACCACCAGTTAACTTTGTTAAGAGAGAAGAATTCCCTCTCATACCAAAATAACAGGAGGTTGGCCAATAATGGACTCGATGACGTACCCATAGGTACTCCTTGTTTTTGATTATAAATTTGATTTTTAATTTGAATATAATTGAATTTAAGAAATGTTTCTAAAATTGATTTTGCTTTATTGTAGTTAATTACAATAGTTTTGTTACCATTGTGAATTAAGGGAATATTGAAAGTCTTGTCTATTAAAAATTCTGAAAATAGATTTATAATTTTGAGTTTAAGATCCTCTAACTCCAGTTTAGAGAAGAGGTCTTCAAAATCAAAAGTATAAACTGATTTGAGTTTGGGAAGGTTTTTGTTAATAAAATTTAGTATGTTCTTATTGGAGTCAATAAAGTTGTATTTTTCTTTATTGCGGATCTGTTTTGTTAAAAATTTTAAAGTTGAAGCTAATTGAAGGTCTAAATTGTTTAAATTAGAATTTATTCCAGATGTTATGGTTCTGAATTTGAGAGAATTTTTGTGTATTTTGGGTATAATGTAAATATGAGGTATATTAGGGGTAGTGTTTTTTTTAGCAAAGGATATTTAAAGTTTTTTCTTTAACCTCCAATTCCTTTTTGATTTGAATCGGGGTTATATTTGTTATGCTGTATTTATCGGTGTTGTCCATTTCTTGCATAATTAGGTCACAGTACAGATTTTTGCAAGTGATTGAGAAGTTGTTGGAACATTTATCAATTGGAGTAATAATGTACTCTTCTTGAATAATTTTAATGTTTTCTTTTAATTTTCCAATATTTGAGGGGGGCATTTTTGCAATTTTCAGTGTATTATGGTAATAATCCTTGACATGTTTCATAATTTCAAATTTCCAATTAAGGAAAGTAAATTCGGGGATCTTGAACTTTAAGCTTGTTTTATTAATAAAAAGATCAAGATCTTGGTTGATTGAATTAACTGTGTTGTTGTAATTTTGTTTAATTGGTGGTATAAATTTATATCCGTTGTTGAGCAGGACTTGTGTTTCTTCATTTAAGAATGTGAAGTCACTGGTAAGGATGTGACCTTTGTATTTATGTTAGTCACTTATATTATTGCACTTACAGTTAATACTATTAAAGTTGTTTAAATTTTTTATGAAGGTATTATAGTTGCATACCATACTTCCTAGGTTTTTGTTGTATTTGAATGTGGTTTTAAAATTTAAACTTTGTACTGGGAATAAGTATTTGATATCAGTGTTGTTGAATATATCATTAAATTTGATATGTTCAAAGATTTTGTTTGTAAATTTTATGACGATGTTAACAGAAGTACTGTTATCAATTTTCTTAAATTTGTAGATATCTTTAGCAATATCTGTAATTCTATTAGATAGATTGTTAGTTCTAATATATTGTATAAATTTTTCCATTTTTTGTTGTTAAGTTTGAAGAGGAAGCTAATAAATTTTTGTGTAAAATTTGGTTGGAATTCCTGATTATTAATTAAAACCTGTTCAAAGTCTATATAACCAAGTTTGTTTGTGCTTTTTCCTCTCTTGTTATTTGGAATAGTATTTAGTTGTTTTTTGTATTTACAGCTACTTTCATAGATAGAGATATTTGGATCGGTTACTGTATTCGTATGATTTAATTCATCATTTAAACCATAAGGGTAGAGAGAATTTTGCTTCAGAATGTATTGATTTTCTAATATTAGCCGTTGTTTTTTGTTTTTACATATATCTAAAATTTCTATGTTATAGTTATCAAAAGAGTGAATTTTATGATGTTTTATCATATAATTATTACCTATTAGATTTTTCGCATGATTTCTATGAAGGTTAATTCTAATATTTATGGGATTAGAAGTTTGACCAATGTATATTAGGTTGCATTTACTACATGTTAACTTATATATAGTGTTCTCCACCTTACAACTAGTTGTTTGGAATTTATCATGGTTCATAATTTTAGGGCAAGTTTGACATTTTTTACTTTGACATTTGTTAGCGAGTTTGGGTTAAAACATTTATGGGGGTACTAACCCCAATAATGAGTTGTTTTTTAATTTAATTATTATTATTATTAATAACTTTAAAAAAAAAAAACCTTTGAAAGATCATCTTAGATGATCTTTCGAACTTGACTACATCGAGTACCTATACTCTTAATTTTTTTATCCACCTCATATATGTTATCTGATAATTGTTGGTAATAACAGCAAATTAGTGAGCTAGTCATGAAGCAAGCTTCTATGAACAATATATTAATAGTAATTGTTTTTATATTTGGAAAATAGAGGAAAAGTAATCTATTAAGAACAACAGAACACTATAGAACGCTAATCTAGATAATAAATAATTTAATTATAGGTAAATACTCTTGAAATCATAACATTCATAACGAATGCTATCACATTAATTAAGTGTACTGATAAGCTATTATAAATACTTTCAAAGAAATTTTCTTTCATTATTCCACCTCATCTTTCTCTCCTTTCCTATTTTATTTATTTATTTTTCCTTTTTTTTTTTTTTGTTTTCCTTGTTTCTTTTTTCTTCACCCCTTTTAATTGGACTTAGAACAAATAATAATTAAGATTTTAAATTAATAAAAAAAAATCCATCTACACTAATAGAAACTATTAAATTCAATATTCTGAAACACCAATACCATACCGATAAAACACAATTAGGATTATAGATTATAAACACAAGGTAACGCGACCGAGTGAATGAGTGATATGAAGCATATCGGTAGCGACATTGTGGCCCTCTTCAGACTTGTCTGAAGATTGTAGCGACGCTGATGCCGATACGTCGCACATTGCTTATTTTTTTTGGATTTGTTCTTTTTACCTTTGCTTACCAATACCATACCTTTATTTCTGTGTTTTCTCTAATTCTTACTTTGTTTGATCCTTTAAATTTATACGATAACTTTAGAATATTTTATTTCTCTCCCTAGAGCATACATAACAATTATCTATGCGTGTTCAATCTTTATAAAGGGGGGTATAGAGAATGAACATTCAATCTAATTGATATGAAGCATTAAAACTTAAATTCCTAAACTTCCTTATTTAGCAGAAATTACAGGTAATGGTTCTCATATATTATATTTAAAAAAAAAAAAATTATAGATAGGACTATATATAGAATATACGGTTCCGTTAGGACCAGTTCAAATAAATTGATGATGTGAGTTATTATGATAAAGCATTTTCACCATCTTCAGACAAGGGACTTATGTCTTTGTCTGATGAAGCTGATTTTTCCATTTATGGTAAGACGCACATTCTTAACTTATTTGAATTTAATCATACTTTCTTGTAGTTCCAATTAATCCTTATCCTCTCTTACTACTAATATCTTATTATTTTCCTGCAGTCCTATTATTTAGAGTGTATGAACACAATTTGGACTATAATCTGAACCTACTAACATCAGGCAAAGTTTATTTTTCTATGTTCTTTAATGTTAGATTTCCTGTTCCCCTGTCGACGCACATTGTTAAAGGCTTGGGATATGATCAATTTTTCCTATATTTATAATAATCATTTAACTGTATTACTAATTTTTTATCAGTCTCTTGCAGTCCTTATACCCAAAAGAATAAACACAATTTGATTTGAAGTTTAACACTAAGGGATAAGTATGTATCAATCTGATTAAGTCCAGGGAACCGACTCAATTTAACTTCTGAACTGAAAAAACATGTTTTGAGTTAGGTTTGAAAGTGCAGAAGATGACAATGTATTAGTTCATTAGTTGATTTTTGTAGTATATCTAAGGTTCAGCTATTACCCTATCTCCGTTCCAACCTAAAATTGCTTTCTATTTGGTCGAAGAGGTATGGTTTGGCAGTAATGGAGTAAGGGCCGAAACTGCTGCTCAGGTCTTCATCTGAAGAGGCCCACCTGAGTACCATCCTCTTTCCATCTGGTCTAACCTCCACTTTTACACTAGATTGTCTTTAAAATAAGCTTATATATATATAAAAAAAAAATTACAAAAATCTAACTTCTCTCATCAAGAGAGAAAATAGAGCAAAAAATACTTTTCTCTCTCTCTAATTAGCTTTATTTTATATTTGGAAAATTATTATCATGGTTCTGTCTTTGCTCTTCTCTTTAAAACTTTCTCTTCGCTTATTCCTTTTTTCACCCAGCCTATGACGCGTAACTGCCGATGCTTTGCTGGTGTTACCTTTTTTTTTTCTCTTTGTTAAAAATATAATCTAACTAATTATATTACAAAAAAAAATAAAAAACAAACCTCACACATTCAAATTAAATTAAAAAAAAATTATTAATCTTAAAATTTTTCATAACTATACTATTTGATACAGAATTAGCTTGCTGTTCTGACTCAAAATTAATTCAAAATCTGTTGTTCTTAATAGATTACTTTTCCTCTATTTTCCAAATATAAAAACAATTACTATTAATATATATTACATTTCATATAAATATATATATATATATGAAATGTATAATTTTTTTATATTTCCAAGTAGTTTTAATATTTTACCCTTTATAGGAAATAAACTGTTAATAGATTGGTCATTAAATATATCATTAAATTTGAAATGATCAAATAATTTGTTATTGAATTTAATAATAATATTAATTTGGTTAGTTTTTTTGTTTGATTTTCTGTATTTGAAGATGCCGTTTGTGATATCTATTAATCTGTTAGAAAGATTGTGAATTTTAATGTGTTCCACATGTTTTATAAATTTGCTATTATTTAATTTAAATAATGTTTTAATAAAATTTTCAATAAAATATTTTGTGAAAAATTAGTACAAATGTAATATTGTACTGGGATAAGGTGCATAAATTAAGAAAAAGGCATCTCCTTATCGTGCAACTGAAAGTTGCTAATGGCTTGCGCCATCTATCGGAATAAATATCAACTATTCTCGTTGATTTTTAATTATTTCAGAATTGGCCAAATACCCATTCTTGATTAATAAAGAAAAGCTAACCACGGACGCGTTTCGGGCTGTTGGCCCTCATCACCGTGGTGCAAGCTGTACCTCAACGACCAAAAAATATTGGTCATTAAGGCATCCTGAAAAATCATGTAACGGGTAGTTAAGGCCAGAATTGCGTGTGAACGCTACACAATGTGAAAAATTAGTACAAATGTAATATTGTACTGGGATAAGGTGCATAAATTAAGAAAAAGGCATCTCCTTATCGTGCAACTGAAAGTTGCTAATGGCTTGCGCCATCTATCGGAATGTGTAGCGTTCACACGCAATTCTGGCCTTAACTACCCGTTTCATGATTTTTCAGGATGCCTTAATGACCAATATTTTTTGGTCGTTGAGGTACAGCTTGCACCACGCTGATGAGGGCCAACAGCCCGAAACGCGTCCGTGGTTAGCTTTTCTTGATTAATCAAGAATGGGTATTTGGCCAATTCTGGAATAATTAAAAATCAACGAGAATAGTTGATATTTATTCCGATAGATGGCGCAAGCCATTAGCAACTTTCAGTTGCACGATAAGGAGATGCCTTTTTCTTAATTTATGCACCTTATCCCAGTACAATATTACATTTGTACTAATTTTTCACATTGTGTAGCGTTCACACGCAATTCTGGCCTTAACTACCCGTTTCATGATTTTTCAGGATGCCTTAATTACCAATATTTTTTGGTTGTTGAGGTATCGCTCGCTCAGTTGCCAGCTAGCTCTCTACCTGTGCACATCTCTGCTCTCTTGCTCCTGCCATGACTCCCTCTAGGAAGAAAAAGAAGAACGCCCAGCAGCCCCCTGTACCCCTCGTGACCATCGCTCAACTGCAAAAGGAGGACGAGGATGCGAGGCGATACTACAGTGGTGCCGTGGCATCCCCTGTCCCTGGAACCCTGATGGCTATGTACCAGAGCTCACTAAATTTCGTCAAGATGCGGTCTGATCAGATCAAGGCCCTCCTTGCTGAGGTAGAGAACCTCTCTGGCATCCTAGCGTCTTTTAAGGAACTGGATGAAGATGCCAACAAGCCCCAGACTGACTGCCAAAGCACCCAAACAAGCCCTGCTCCTTCCTGCAAGGAAACCAGTTCCCAAACTGACCCCACCAAGCCTGCCACTCCAGCTCCAGCCAAAAGGAAGCAGCCTGATGCTCCAAACCCGCCCGCAAAAAGATCTAACCTAAAAGGTCACACAAAACCTGCGCCTTCCCGCGTCCCCAAGCCTGCGGCCGCCCAAGTGGTCCTCCATGGTGAAAAATAGGCGGCCCACACAGTGGTCGTCTCTGATGACCCACAGGCTGACCCAAGGGAGATCTACAAGGCTGTTCGCGCTGCCCACACTCTACCCCAAGGTGTTTGGGCCTCTCTACGCACCAAGGGGAAACTGGTCCTCCACTCCAGCAATCCCGACATCATCCCTGAGGTGACAACCTCCCTGGCCAGCAAGCTAACGGGAATGAAGGTCCGCCAGAAGAAGAAGATCCTGCCAAGAATCTGCCTCTTCAGAGTGGATGAGGAGACCTCCAATTCCACAATCGAGGAGACCTTCCTGGCAACCGCTGCAGTCAGCAAACTCCCTGGAGAAAAAGTGGTGCGCCACGCGCACTTCTGCGGCAAGAAACGGGACCTGCACCGCCTTCATCGAGGTGGGCCTCAAGACCTTTGGAGCCCTGGGCGTTCGCGGAAGAATCGTGGTTGATGGTGTTATCCTCAACTTCGAGGAGTCCATCCGCGCCCGCGTCTGCTTCCGCTGTTGTAGCTTCGGCCACAACTCTGCCCAATGCACCAGAGCTGCTAGGTGCTTCCACTGCGGTGAAGACGGACATGAAGGCCGCGCCTGCCCAACCATTGCTGACCAGCGCACCCTCAAATGTGCCAACTGCTGCTCAAAGGGCTTCCCAGCCAAGCACGAGGCGAGAGCCTCGAACTGCCCCATCCTGAAGTCTAAGGCCCTCACGTTTTAGACTTCAAGTACCTTCTGCCCCCAACTCCACCTGCCATCTTCTACAGTATTCTGGCCTCTGCAAGACTCCTGCCTCACTGCTCCCTCCTGGCGCTGCTTCCCTCCTTTCCCAACGACTCCACCATCCCTGCGAGACACCTCCTGCCGCCAGATCCAAGGATCCCTTGCCACCTGACATCGCGTCTGCAGCCATGATGAATGAGAAGGGCTAGAAGTCCATCCCATTTGGAGGTACAGCTTGCACCACGCTGATGAGGGCCAACAGCCCGAAACGCGTCCGTGGTTAGCTTTTCTTGATTAATCAAGAATGGGTATTTGGCCAATTCTGGAATAATTAAAAATCAACGAGAATAGTTGATATTTATTCCGATAGATGGCGCAAGCCATTAGCAACTTTCAGTTGCACGATAAGGAGATGCCTTTTTCTTAAAATATTTTGTGTACATTTTGTTTATGTTTAATAAGTTATTAAAGTTTATGAAGCCTAATTTGTCGGTAGTTTTACCTCTGGTTTTGACTGAATTATTATTAGAGTTTTTTTTTTTTGTATTTATTACTAATTTCATAGATTGATATTTTAGATGGTTGTGGTGTGTATGTGTGGTTAAGTTCATCGTTAAGTCCATAAGGGCATAATGTGTTGTGTTGATAAATGTAATTGTTTTCTAATAATAATCGTTGTTTTTTTGTCTTGACAAGTGTCAAGTATTTCTATCATGTAATTGTTAAAGGTATGTATTTTATTGTAAAATAAAATTACTTGAAAACTTTCTCCATAGATTGTATAAACGATAAGGAAGAGTAAGGAGAAAATATTTTTATTCAATTAAACTTGTCACAAGTTTAATTGAATAAAAATGTATTTTATTGTGTTGTTTCATGTGTGTGTTACCAATTGATTTTTTGGAGTGGTTTCTATGTAAATTGATTCTTATGTTTAAAGGATTGCAAGTTTGTCCTATATATGAAAGTTGACAAATTTGGCAAGTTAATTTATAAATAGTGTTACTATCTTACAACTAGGTGTTTGAAATGTGTTATGGTTCTTGAAAGATGGGCAAGTTTGACATCTCTTATTTAGACAATTTTTAGCGAGTTTAGAGAACATAGAAGGGGTGCTAACCAAAAAGTGTTTGTAGTATTTTTTTTAATTTTTAGGTTGTTATTCTTCAAAACATAAAAAAAAAATTAAAATATATGATCTGTTATAGATGTAAGTTGAAATAATTAATAATTTGTTTTATAATAAATATAGATTGTTGTATGTATGTCTGTAATAATTGTAAGGATAACTAATAAAAAACATCTTTAAACTAACTGAAACACTGAGAAAAAAACTTTATATTTTAATCTTTCCTTTAAGATATAAATTATACCTTTTGGAGAGATGCAAATAACAGAGTTTATTTATTGAAAATTGAAATATTAAATATAACTTAAATTAAGTTATTATCATAGAGCAAGCTTGTATGAATTTATATGAAATGTAAATACAGTCGAACTTGGATAATTCGAACCCCAAGGGACCATAAAAAAAATTCGAATTATCCACAAATTCGAATTAAAAACGGAAATTATATATATAGGAAATTCTAGGGACCAAGATAAATATTCGAATTAAAGAAGTTCGAATTATCCAAGTTCTACTGTAATAAAGTTTATCTAATTAAAATCTTAAATATAACTTATATTGAGTTGATATTATAGAGTAAGCTCACATGGATTTACATATTGACAAAACTATGTTTAAAACTTGTAATAATAGTAATATTTTATATATAAATAAGGAATTGTATTAGATTAGCAAGTTAAATCTAAATTAAACATAGGAGATAAAAGTTCATATTTTTTGTGTTTAAGTTAAATGATTGAATAGTTGTTTATATGTATTGTATTTATATATTATTAAGGAGAAAAAAGGTAATAAAAGTAATTATATTGGTTAGAATTAGGTTTATATTGATGATTTTCATTTTAAATAGAAAAAAAATAAATAAATAAAAAGAAATTTAACGAAAAAAAAAATTAACAACGTAACGTCTTTTATAATCGGCTTTTACCCTTCATTTAGACATACTCTGATAGATATATAGGAATAAAGGAAGAGATTTATGATGATTATATATTTATTTTTTAGTAAAAGAGAGGAAAGATGTAAAGAAAAACCATACACTTTTATTTCAAACAAGGTAGAATAATTGATAGGGTGTTTGTATTTTATAGTTAAATAATAGAGTTTTTTTAATTTATATATATATATTATATAATCTAAAAACCCAAATATTTCTATATATTAAAATATATATATTTTATTTTATTCATTGATAATATTACTTTGTTATCATCGTTTTAAGAAAGACTTTCAGTTTAGTTATATAGTTTTGTTGTAAATATGGGTAGTTAACATATCAATCCTTTTAAATCACTAATATAGGATTAACTTTATAAATTCTCTATATAATGTGAAAATACCTAATGTGTAATCTTTCCTCAAGTAATTAAAAATAAAAGCTACTTGACGGTGAATAATTATCTTTTTTTATCACGACTGCACCTCAACCCTTTATCTTATCGATCCTTTGTCTTATCAAGCCTTATCTAACAACAACAAAAAATATTCATAATATATATATATGAAAAAACAATAGAAAAAAATAAAAGATAAGTGGGTCAGGTGTTGATATTAAAAATAAAGAAGGCATCTCCTTGATTTATCAAGAAATTGGGTTGGCCAAATATCTCGGAGTAAGCTAAATAAACGTTTAGTTTATTTTTACTCCACTAGATGGCGCTCTGCCATCTATAAAGCACATGTGCTTGTGGTCAGGAGATGGCTTCTTTATTTTTAATATATATATATATATATATATATATAAATTTAAAGTAATACTTAAAGCCTCCCCGCATAAGTTTCTTTTTTGTGAAAAATCAATATTAATTTCAAAGAGAAATATGTACTATTTCTCTTTGAAATTAATATTGATTTTTCACAAAAAATAAACTTATGCGGGGAGGCTTTAAGTATTACTTTATAATCATACGCCGCAGTCCTTTATAATATACTAGACGAATGGCCCGGGCAACGCCCGGGGTTTACCCGAGTGCGAATATATTTTAAAAACGTTGACTTGGGTGGTCGCTATTAACAGGGTGGTCTGTATAGACAGGTGGATGTATCACACAGCTGATAACAGGGTTGTCTAGAGAGGCAAACTTACAGAGGCAATCCCCAGAGAGAGTGTTTTTTGTTGCATCATGCTGTGACTCACACGACGACCCAAGGTCAACAGGGGTGGAGCAGCAAGTTAAGCCTATCACCGTCTGGCGGCGCTGCTTGCGAGTTATATCTACAATTCTGCAAATAACTCTAAGGATATTCAAGATATTCAAGAAATTATTTTTCGAAAACCTTTCCGGGGATATACCTAATAATATCCCAGAATTTCATGGCGATTGGATGTATGGTTTTTGAATAACAGGGTTGTCTAGAGGGGGGCAGGGAGGACACGTGATCCCTTGCAGCCAATGAGCGCGCATTCTATCCGTGAGCTTCAGACAAACAGACAAACAAACAGACAGAATAAGGCAAATATATAAGTAGATATATCAAGAATGGGTATTTGGCCAATTCTGGAATAATTAAAAATCAACGAGAATAGTTGATATTTATTCCGATAGATGGCGCCAGCCATCAGCAACTTTCAGTTGCACGATAAGGAGATGCCTTTTTCTTAATATATATATATATATACCAGGTCTATTAGTATGAAACGCGAAAATGGGCGCCAGAGGCCGCTGTGCAACTTTATTTGAGCCGACGGTGGCGCTGTTGTAGGCGTTTTGTTCTTTGACTCACGTGGCATCAGCATGCGTGCAGTTTTAGAAAAATTCAAATCGTGAAAAATTTCTGGAACCCGTGGAAAATGGCAATTTCCGAGCCAAAAAGTGCCCATTTGCGGGAAGTTTTGTTGTTCGCCTTCAACTGGAAGAAAAGTGCCACTGAAGCCCACCGAATGCTCGAGGAAGTTTACAGCAACCACGCTCTGAGCAAATCGCAGTGTTACAGGTGGTTTAAAAATTCCAAAGTGGCGATTTTGAACTTGATAATGAACCACGTGGAAAACCGCCCCAAAAGTTCGAGGACGCTGAACTGCAAGCTTTGTTGGATGAGGACAGTACCCAAATGCAGGAGAAACTCGCAAAACAGCTCCAGGTGTCTCAAGGTGCTGTTTCTCTACGTTTAAACAACCTCGGAATGACCTAAAAGCTTTCCAGATGGGTCCCCCACGAATTGAGCTAAAGGCAGCAATAACGGCGTCTGGTAACCTGCGAAGGGCTGCTCGCCAGGCATGAAAAGAAGTTATTTTTGCACCGAATCGTAACTTCTGATGATAAATGGATCCACTTCAGCAATCCTACGCGCCAAAAGTCGTGGAGCCTGCCCGGCCAATTTCCAAAACAGACGCCTAGGCCCAATCGCTTCGGAAAAAAGGCAATGCTTTGCATATGGTGAGACCAGACCGGCGTAGTATATTTCGAGCTCCTGAAACCTGGCAAAATGGTCAATACTAGTCGCTACGAACAACAAATGCACAGTTTGAGAGAGGCGTTGAATGAAAAA
Organism: Cordylochernes scorpioides; assembly: GCA_030710605.1. Lineage (NCBI taxonomy): Eukaryota > Metazoa > Arthropoda > Arachnida > Pseudoscorpiones > Chernetidae > Cordylochernes > Cordylochernes scorpioides. The sequence goes on from CP092883.1 coordinate 34,148,742, forward strand.
AGACCGGAATGGCGTGAAAAGCACAACAACCTGATACTGCAGCATGACAACGCTCCAGCCCACAACGCTACGGTGGTCAAAAACACCATAAAAGACTTGGGCTGGGAACTCTAACCCCACCCGCCGTACTCACCAGACTTAGCGCCGTCGAACTACCACCTTTTCACATCTTTAGGACACGCCCTAAAAAACCAGGAATTTTCGAACTCAGACATACTCCGAAAATGACTTGTTGACTGGTTCGACTCAAAAGGAATAGAAATTTTCAGACAAGGAATTTGAAAATTGCCTGAAAAGTGGTCCGAGTGTATAGCTAATCAGGGCAGTTACTTTGAATAAAAAATATTTTGTTGTATGGAATTGGTAAACTTTTGAATTCACTGAAAATTTCCGCGTTTCATACTAATAGACCTGGTATATATATTAAAAAACAACGACTATTATTAGAAAACAACTACATTTATAAACACAACACATTATTCCCTTATGGACTTAATGACGAATTAAACTACACATACAAACCACAAACAGAAGAAATTTCAACTTATGAAATCAGCTGCAAATAAAAAAAAATGATTTTAAAACTAAAGCTAATAAAACTAGAGGTAAAACTACCAATAAATTAGGTTACATTAAATTTGAAGAAATACTGGACCCAAAACAAATGTATACTAACAACTCCGTCGATAAATTTATTAAAACATTATTTAAACTAAATAATAATAAATTTATCAAACTTATAGAATATATTAAAATTCATAATCTGACTAACAGATTAATAGATATCACACACATCTTTAAATACAGAAAAATTAAACAATCTACTAATAACATTAATATTATCATTAAATTTAATAACAATTTATTCAATCATATTAAGTTTAATGATATTTTTAATAACCAAAACATCAATAATCTTTTCCCTATAAAAAATTTAAATTTCAAAACAATCTGGAGATACAACAAAAATATAGGTAGTTTAGTTTGCAATTATAACCAATTTATTATTAATTTGGCAAATTTTAAAAAAATTAAATGTAATTGCAACAACTATATTGATAGATATAAGTTCTCGGGTCATATATTAACTAGCAATTTTTCTTTTTTAAATCCAGAATATCAGGATATTTTAAATAAAGGGTATAAATATATACCTCAAATTAAACACAATTATAATAATACAATTAAATCTATATTAAAAGATATAGATATTTCATAAATAAAACTAGTATAAAATACAGTATTCCAGAATTTACTTTTCTGGAATGGAAACATAATATTAAAAAGGAAATTATAAATTATTATAATAATACACTTAAATACACAAAACCTAATTCAGATATTCCTTCTTTTAAAGAAAATATAATTAATTTACAGAAGGACTTTATTATCACTCCTATAGATAAATGTTCCAATAACTTATCTATAATTTGTAAAAATCTATACCACGATATACTAAAAAAGGAAATTGATAATAATCATAAATACACTTTTGCTAGAACTACAGCCACAAAAATCAAAAAAGACATCAAAAACGTTGAAAATTCACTAAAAATTTATAATTACTACAAAAATCCAAACATACCAAAGTTCTATATAATTCCTAAACTACACAAAAAACCTATTTCTTTCAGAACAATCACATCTGGTATAAATTCAGTTATAAAAAACAATGATATACAATAGCTTCAACACTACAATTTATTATAAATAAATTAACTAATAAATATAATTATAAATTTATCGACTCAAATAAAAAAATCATTAACTATTTAATGAACAATTGGACAAACATTGAAACAGTACACACATTTGACTTTGAGGACCTATATTCTAAAATAAATTTAAGAGATCTAAATAATAAAATAACCAATTTATTTAACGAATTCATTAATGACAAAACTTTCTACATTAAAATTATTCATAACAGATATAAAACAATTAAATTAGATCTTAAAACAGCAAAAACTCTACTGGAAACATTTTTAAATTTTAACTATATAGAATTTAAAAATAAAATATATATTCAATCAGAAGGCGTTCCCATGGGAACTTCTTCAAGTCCTTTATTAGCCAACCTAATATTATTCTGGTACGAAAGAGAATACTTTCTACAAAATAATGTTAATTGGCAAATGTTCCGTTATGTAGATGACATCATAATATTTAATAATCCACAGTTTAAAAACTTAATACCTGAAATATATCCTAAATACTTGAAACTTAAGAACAATGAAAAAATTTATAGAAACAAAAAAGTTAACTTTTTAGACCTAAATATAGACCTTACAAATAATGCTATTAAAATTTATAATAAAAAAGTAATTATAATTTCAATATTATAAAATACTGTAATATAAATTCTAATATATCATTAAATTGCTGTAAAGGTATATATTTTGGTCAGTTTCTAAGATTTTATAGAATAAATAATATATTAGAAAATTTCATAGAAGATGTTAAAAATTTAAACATGGAATTTATTAAAAACAAATTTAGTATCAGACAAGTAAAATATTTCAACAGTATATCAATTATAAAATACTTTTAAAAAAATAAATGGAAGTATCCATTTATTAAATCAACCTTCTATAATTTTTCTCAATAATAACTAATACAAATTTATAATCTTTAACAGTTAATTAAACTTAAATTGAATAGCTGATTTGAAGATTTTTTCACAAGATTTTTAAAGTAATATTGTATAGAGTTCATTTTGTTTAATCTCCAATTTCTGGGGAGGAGAATGGAAATTAAATAAAAGTGAATTTTCACAATTAATAGCTTTATTAAACTCTAATAATTTGCCTTTTTAAAAGAATATTGAAAGATGAATAAGTGTTGAATCAGTTATATTGATATAACTAACTGTGAAGATTATAAAATTTGTCTTTCTTCCCTTAACTATTTTTTCTTTCTTCTTTGGTTGTCTTGTTGTTCTAAAATTTCAGAATAAGCGGTCTAATTTTGAAGGAACGACATATGTCCCCCCCCGCAACATGTGTCATCCAGAAATAGCTATTTACAGAGGAGGACGTCGCGGACGAGGTAGGTTTACAGTTTGAATTTGTTAACACTTGTATTTGTTATATCTGTTCATATAAATGTTTCACTGAAGTAACTTAATATTAACACATAAAATCCGGTTGAAAAGAGGTCTATTGACATAATAGAGAAGGGATGAAATGTCAGCTGGACTTCTATTTGAGAATTCCCGGTCCAGCAGATCTCTTTTTCCAATAATTATTTCAATTTAATTTTTTTTGTATATGTCTGGTCTACCATTAGGGTTTCAAAACATAATAACCAAACTTATAACAAAAGTTAATTCATATTATAGATATATTACTAAATACAACTATTTATATTCATATTTTAAAATGAAAAAAAATAAAAAATCATAAAAAAAAAGGATAAAATATAAAATTATAAAAATATATATATATATACTAACAATCTTATCTACCTTCTTTACAAAACTTTTCTTTTTCTTATTATTAGTTTGATTAAAAGTGCATGGTTCTGTCTTTCTCTCTTTTCTCTAACTACTAAAATTTATAATATTAAATATATTCTCACTTCTATTATTCTATATATAAATTAGAGTATGTCTAAATGACGTGTAAAAGCCGATGCAAAAGACGTTACGTTGTTAAATTTTATTGTTATTAATTATAAATATATAATTAACTGAATGATGTGTTAGTAGTAAAGGATTTTTTTTTCTCTCTCTCTCTCTACTAAATAATAACAATTTACAAATTTTATAATTTGAATTTAAATAATCAAAATAATGAAGATAATTTTAATACAAAACTAAACCATAAAACTAAACAACTATTTATTGTTATATATATATATTTTATATATATATATATAATTTTTTTTAAGTTAAAATAATATAATATAGTGTTTTACCTAGTTAAAGAAAGTTAAACATATTTTAAATCTTTGCTAATTATAGATTTTTTTGGAACCCTAATGGTAGACCAAGACAATGCAAAAAGAGGAGATTGGATAATCTATTGGAAAGAGAAATCTGTGGTATCAGGGATCTTCAGATGAAAATACCACACCATTTCACCCTTACTTCATTATGGTTAGATTTCTCTTTGACCATTATAGTGTATAAAAAATTAAGTTAATATTAGATAACATAGAATAAGGTTGTTTACTTACCTATTCAAAGTGACGTCTATTGTTCTCTAGAGACAGTGCACATGTGTGGACATGTAATATGTGGTTGTTTGGGGCCTGTCAACTTTGTTCTAAAAGTAACCTTCCTTCTTCTAGGAAATTTTATTTTTAAAGTTGTTCAAAGTTAGAAAAGCTGTCAAAAAAGAATCATTAGAAATTTGAAAGATTTTGAAAATATATATTAATATCTTGTTTCCATTGATTTAAGTCAAAAATATATTTGATATTATAAATTTTTTGAATAATAAAACATTTATTATGCTTCAAATTTATTTATTTTTGGTGTCCAGTTCCCTTCCACAGTAACTGGAGATCAAATTGAATGAATTTAATGCTTTATATTTGTTATCAGATAATTAATTTTTTTAAGGTCATAGAAAATATATTCAGTTTTTCTATCATTTGTTTTACTATAAGAGTAGAATATGAGTTGTTAGTTAGAATAATTAGAGAAGTTTGAAGTTTCAAAAATGTATAATTATATTTATTAATACTTAGGTATTTGTGTATTGCTAGTTCATTGTAAAACTTTACTGTTTTGTTTTTAAAACCGTTGTTTAAATACTTTTTATTACGATTTTTAATGTCATTAATAAAATGTTTTAATGTTGTTGATTCTATAAAATCTTAAAAATTGACCAAAATATATGCCTTTGCAGCAATTTAATGATATGTTGGAATTAACTTTACAGAATTTAATAATTTTAAAATTATAGCAATTTATTTTGTCATATGTTTCAACTGATTTGTTTGCAAGGTTTATATTTAAGTCTAAAAAGTTAACTTTTATGTTATTAGTTACCTTTTCATTGTTTTTAAGTTTTTAATATTTAGGGTATATTTTGTAAATTACATTATTGAATTGTGGTTTATTGAAGATAATAGTGTCATCTACATAGCGGAATATATGCCAAATTTACCTTATTCTGTAGAAAGAATTCTCTTTCATACCAAAAAAGTAATAAGTTGGCTAGTAGAGGACTGGATGAAGTTCCCATAGGAACACCTTTAGTCTGAATATATATTTTGTTTTTAAAATTAATATAATTGAAATTTAGGAAAGTTTCAAGTAATGTTTTCGCTGTATTATTATCTAACTTAAATGTTTTATATTTGTTGTGGATAATTTGAATAGGGATGTTTTGTCATTAATGAATTCGTTTATTAAGCTGTGTGTGAGTTTTATTATTAAGGTCTTCTAAACATATGTTAGAGTAAAGATCTTCAAAATTAAATGTATGAATTGTATTGATCTTTGGTAGATTATTCGTTGAGAAGTTAATAAAATTTTTATTAGAATCGATTAATTTATAATCATGTTTGTTGGTTATTTTATTTATGATGAATTGAAGTGTTGAAGCTAGTCTCAAATCTATGTTTTTTTAATGACTGAGTTTATTTCTGATGTGATTGTTCTAAATGAGATTGGTGTTTTGTTTAATTTAGGAGTAATATAAAATTTCGGTATGTTTATTTGTTGTAATCTATAATTTTAGTGAGTTTTCTACATTTTTTTATTATCTTTTTTTATTTTAGTTTCAGTTGTTCTTATGAAAGTGTATTTACTATTGTTATTAATTTCATTTTTTTAGAAGGTCATGATATAAATTTTTACATATGATAGATAAATTATTTGAACATCTATCTATTGGACATATGATAAAATCTTTTTGTAAGCCTTCAAAAGTGTCTTTATAGGAAGTAGTATCCGAATCATTAGGTTTTGCGTATATTGTCCTGGTCTACCATTAGGGCTCCAAAAAATAATTTATAATTGGCAAAGATTTAAAATATGTTTATCTTTATTTAACTAGGTGAAACACTATATTATATTATTCTAATTTCATAAAAAAAAATAAAAATTATTTTAAAAATATATTAAAAAATTACAAAAAGGCTATTAATTAACTTTAAAATACTAACACCCTATCAATTCTTCTACCTTGTTTGAAATAAAAGTGTATGGTTCTTTCTTGATCTCTTTCTTCTCGTTTACTGAAAAATAAATATAAAATCATCATAAATCTCTTCCTTTATTCCTATATATCTATCAGAGTAAGTCTAAATGAAGGGTAAAAGCCGATTATAAAAGACGTTACGTTGTTAATTTTTTTTGGTAAATTTTATTTTTATTTTTTATTATTTTTTTCTATTTAAATAAAAACATCAATATAAACCTAATTCTAACCAATATATTTACTTTTATTACCTTTTCTCTCCTTAATAAGATATAAATATAATACATATAAACGACTATTTAATCATTTAACTTACACAAAAAAAATTAACTTTTATCTCCTATATATATATATATATAGATGGAAAAATTGCCGGGAGGAAATTAATCCATAGAAGGGCCATTAGCCCGAAACCATGGTCTCTAGGTGGACGCTTCTCAATTTGCCAAAGCTGGTGTTGTGGCTTTGTCACCGACCCGAGGCCGCTAGTTGCGGCGACGGTCAATAGATGGCGTCAGTTTTTGACGTTCATTTTGACGGGAGAGGCGCCCTTTGCTTCTATATATATCGTATATTTTGAACTGTATGACACTTTTAGTATATGTTACATATCTTACAATTAGAGCCGATACCTTAAAATATCCTGCCCTTCTTTTGGAATGTACACCGTTTCTGTTTGCTGTCACCCCCATATTTTGTATATATGCTATATCTTTATTGATAATACCTGTAAACCCCTATTTGTATGTAAAACTAAAAATGTTGACGTCAAAATAAAGATCAAAAGAGAGAGCGGTCAGCTGGTGGCAGGGACAGAGGGGAGGAAAAAGCCAACGCCCAGCCCATGTGGGGCCCCCAGGGACCCTTTATAGACGACCCCTGTAAACAGGACAGGTTTTGGCAGGGGGTCGGCAGATGGTCTAGAGGGTGTCGATCGACATACGGCTTCTGTTTCACACACTCTCTCTCTCCTTTTCTCAGGGATAAGCATCCAAGTTTGTGTCATGGCCTCTACCTCTGTCCCGTGGGCTGTCCCCGATCACTCTCTGTGCTAACATCTAGCCCTGCCTCTGCTTCTTGTTGTCCGCGTGTGGGAAGAACATCAACACTTGCCTCACGTACACGACTGCCAGTTTATCTATACGTCGGCAGGAACACATTTGCAACAATATTACACACATATATATATATATATATATATATATATATATATATTATAATTGGAATTAACTTTCTTTTTATTTTTAAAGAGATGCAATTTTCAGATAACTGATTCAAGCTAAGTGATCGAGATTTGTTAAAAACTCCGCTACAACGCAGCGAGTACCAGATAATATGCTTGGATATAGTAGAGTTTGATCGTGTGCCAATTATTCATCTGGGATATGGACACACAATTTGCTTAATAAATTTGAAAGTGTACTTTTACTTATCACAGTATGAATCAAGTTTACCTTAGTTTCGGTGTTTAATTGGGACTGATGTTGTTCTGTGAGGCATTTTCGCAGATTCTGGGCAAAATCCTCCGTCTGCCCAAAGTTTTGGTGTTGGAATCCTGCTGCAGATGAGCGTTGGTTATTTTATACCGTGGTTCATCGTTAAAATTGTACGAAAGGAAATTGTAATAGGATCAGGTGGATAGATTATGGGGGAAAAAGGCATCTTCTGAACGTGCAATTAAAAGTGGCTGGCTTGCGCCATTTGTCGGAATAAATAACAATTAATCGTTGATTTGTAATTATTCCAGAATTGGCTAAATATCATTTATTGATTAATAAAGAAAAACTAACCAACCAAATACCAGCTTTTTATTTAAAATAAGCATGAACGAAAAACTCAACGAAGTTGTACCTTTTAGCATTTACATCGGGGTTCAGACAATAACTCTGAAAGATATTTGATACACAGTAACCTTTAGTGAAGACACACGAGATAACCAAGTGTGAATGAAATTGCCTTTGTCACCCTAAAATTAACACGGACAACCGGCGACATCAAATACTTTTCTCTTCCTTAAGTTTTGCCAAAAAATATTTCTGAAATTGTTTCTAGAGCTCTTATCCTGCGATGATTAAATAACTGAACACTGAGGGGCCATGCCTTCCCTCTTCAAATTTAATCTCATCTCAAGATAATGGCTCTAGAAATAATTAAATATATATATATATATATATATATTTCAAAAGATATAAAAATAGATTTATAAATATATGTTTATAATTTTCATAAGCTATTTAGCTCCTCTATCACTTCTATTACTACTGCTCATAATAGATTGTGTTTTATGAGAGCAGCCAAGGCCAAAATATTTATCTAAAGTAAGTAGTTAATGCTGGAATATAATAATGTCTTAGAATATTCCCAAAAAAGCATAACATCCTTTATGTGTCCCCCCGCATAGTATAGCGAGGCCGTAAGTCCTGATACCATTTTTTTTAAATTCTAACTAATAAATTATTTATAATTTTTGTCTAATTAACATATGTGTGTGTTCAGGTTCCATCCAATCTTAATTCAGAAAATGTCATCTCTCGATATTAAAGAAATAATTAAAATTGATAACCTCTATTATCTACATGGTAGTTTCACAACTCAAGACCTCAATGTTCAAAGCATTCTGAGTCTTCTGCACCTTCTAAATTAACCGTAACATGAATAATTAAAATATTCGAAACTATCGGTAGTGTGGCAGATCTCCCTAGATCAGGAAGGCCACACCCTTCTACCTGTGGAACCTATTAAAACCTAGTTAAAGTATCTTTATAAGCTAATTCTCAATATTAAACAAGGAGGTAGTCTCAAGAGCTAAAATACCCAAAACATCCATCCAAAGAATGCTAAAAGGTCCTGGTTATGAGATAAATTAATTCATGCACTTCATGAAGTTAATTGGGAGAGAAGGGTGGAATTTTGTGAAAAATGATTGAAATGATTTAAAATTATGAAAATTTGCCTATTCGATTAATGTGGACTGATAAGGCTATTTTTGAATTGAATGGCCATGTCAATCGACATAATTGTGTTTATTAGGCTTCAGAAAATCCAAAGGTAGAAATTGAGAACTGTTTGGGGTGTAATTTTCCGGAAGGAATAATCGGACCTTACATCTTCGGGGAAAAGTAAATCGGGATAATTTTTTGAAATGTTGGAGGAATTTATGCAGCCAAAATTGGTTGGAAAAAAACTTTCAAATCATGCAGAATGGTGCACCCGCTCATTACTCAAACAGTGTTAGAACATTTCTAAATGAAAGGTTCCCTCTTAAATGGATGGGGTGCCGTAGACCCATTGATTTGCCTGCGCGGTCACCTGATCTTACTCCGGCATTTTTATTTTGAGGGATAATTCAAAAGATGAAGTTTATCATCGAAAACCCAATACTTAAGGGCAAATTAAATTTCAGTAAGAGAAGAATTTTAAATCTTCTTGATGCGGATGTATGTGCTCGTGTTTTTCAAAATATCTTTAAAAGACTTAGATTGTGTTTGGAAGCAAATGGAGGACATTTTGAATAAATATTATATAATATATTTTCATCGCAGTAAGGACAGTAGAAATTGTTTTATTTTAAAAAGAATAATACGCCACTAAAATAGTTTTATAATTTGATAACAGATGGCGCTCTAGTACATCATATATATTATATAATAAATATATTTGAAAAAAATGAATTCGGGTTATAAAAAAGTTATAGTTTTTTTTTTTCTTTTTCAATAAAAAAAATAAAAATTCGGGACTTATGGGCCACCCTGTATAATATTTTTTTATTCATTGCATAGAAATTTAATTTTGTCAATGATGATCGTTGAAATATTTATTTTCTCATTTTTAGTTCATAATTTCAAAAATAAGACATCAATCAAGTAGTATTTTATTGATTATTTACTTCTGAATATTTTTAGTTATAAATCTTAAATTTAAAATTCATCATATTAAATTATTTATGAATTTACCAAACATTGAAAACAAAGAGTCGAAATATACAAATTCTAATATTAAAAAATTGTATGTACACATCAATATCATGTATATAGTGTAGTAAAAGAATTATCAAGTTATTTTCCTGTGAATGTTTGTCCAAACAAAATTGAATATACCAATTTATATATCAGTAGTCAGAGTATAAGTGTCAACACAAATCTATAATAAAACACTTAACATATTAATGCGCATCTAAGTTTTTAACTTCCTTATGTTTTGCCAATGAGAGTATTAAAATTTGCTTAGAAATCACTTACCTGTCAAATACAACAGCCTTATAAGTTGGCGAGCAAAGATCTGTCCAATTCCTGCATATGTAAAGAATCTGTAATATAAAAAGAACAATTTATTTCATGGGGTTTACGAGGGGGAAGGAGAGACAAAACTACACATTTTCAGACAAGGAAATGCAGAATTTTCTCTTTAGAGTACATTATCATTGTAACATATTTTGACATAGAAAAATCAATAATATACCTAAATATTTAAGATAGATTATATAATATGACATTTATTTACATAAAGATAATGTATAATTAAAAATATGTTATTTTGTTTTTCTTATTATTAGAATTTTTATATAATTGAAGAATATAGAGATGCTATATTCTAAATGAATTTGAGTATTAAAAATAGACCCGTCTCTACCCTCTGAAAAGAGAATAGATACGTCAAAAATATATCTTATCTCAAATCTCACACACTCGTAATAGTCAAAACACTAGTTTCGACAATTTTGAAAAGATCATGGTTTCGAGTTATAAGTCTCTATCAGCCCAAGGTGGCTTCGATTTCATGTAATTACCATGATCTATTTCGAATTGACATTAAATATTACTACTAATAATAATTAGTAGGCCTATTTTCTATTGTGAATATATCAATGTAAACCTCGCCAGGGGAGTGTATATATATATATATGAATATTGAAAGATAAAAGAAATCGATTCCATCAATCTGGTTGTCAAAGTTATTCGTTATCTAGTTTTGTGGCAGTTTGACACACTGGGCAAAGTCTGAGCGATTAGAGACAGTAAATAGAAAGTGCTATTTCTCCTCTCTTTTTTTAGATTGATTTTCTCAGAAAACAATTTCATTCAAATAAAATATGTCTGCCAAAATTGACGTTCACATATTACTATATACATTAGGGAGAGTTATATTTTATGTAAGTGAACATCGTCCTCCAACAAAATCATTATATAATTCTTCCCGTAAAATGACAACACAAATTTTACCAACTAAAACATCTATTTATATAGATTCGTTATATTCCATAATTATTTTTGTGAAAGATATATATTGTCGTGAAATAAATGTTTAATAGGCCTTTAAATATTTAATTATTTATATGGAAAATTTAAATAAAAAGTAAAAGATACTATGTGCATATGAGTCAAATCGACCCAGCCGTTAGAAAAAGAGGGGAGAACTGAGCTTCCTCCTTCCACTTAGAGCCAATGTTTTTCCCGACTGGTCCATTCAGTCCAGATAAGAGGGAATACTAGGAAACTCTGTCCACTGACATCATTCCCTCTACAAAAGAAACGGCGTCCCGCTGTTTACCTTCGGTCATATGACCCTGGGCAATCTCTTCTTGGGCTTCGGGGTCGTAGGTAGGGCTTCATTCTGACTTCATGGACAATATCTTGGGTTTATCGTCTTCTTCTAGTGTCCGTTACACCTTCTACTTGATAAATTACACTCGTTATTTTTCTGACCACTCGATAAGGTCCGAAATAGCTCTTCAATAACTTCTCCGACAAGCCAACTGTACGGTTAGGGTGAACACCCAAACCAAATCACCTTCCTTGTACGTCACCTCCTGATACTTCTTGTCGTAGCTTTCTTTGTCTTTGCTCTGATCCTGCAGGATGTTAAGACGGGCTAACCTCTGTGCGTCCTCAGCGTTGGTCACCAGATGGACCACGTAATCTTTTGCAGTTCCTGCCGGCTGGTTAGGCAGTATAGAATCCAGCGGTGTTTCAACTTCCCGGCCGTAGACGAGGCAGAACGGGCTGTATCCTGTTGTCTCTTGTCAAGCGGTAGGGTAAGAGAAGGTCACATATGGTAGGATGTTGTTCCAATTACTCTGATCAACGTCAACATACATCGAGATGATGTCATTCATGGTCTTGTTTAGTCTTTCTGTCAAACCATCCGTTTGAGGATGGTACGCCGTGGTGAATCTGTGAATTTTTCCGTTTAGATATATTTATTTCTTGTATGGTCTGAAACATGAAATTCCTTCCTCTGTCAGTGATGATCTCCGGCGTAGCGTCCTGCTTGAGTATTACGTCTTCAATAAGGAAGTTTTCTAATTCAGTAGTTTCTGCTGTTGTCGCGGCCTTTTTTATCGCAAATATGGTGATATAATCAGTTGTGACTATTATACATCTATTTCCCGTGTGATATATGGGGAATCTTTCCATATAATCAATTCCTATCTTTTGAAAAGGCGAGGTAGTTGGTGGTATTAGGACCAGTAGTCTAGGGGGTTTTTGAGGTACTCTCTTCCTTCGCTGGCATTCTTTACAATGAGCAATGTATTGGGAAACTGTCCTATGAATCCAGACCAATAGAATCTCTTTCTAACGCGGTCATAGGTCTTTGCTACCCCCAAATGATCGGCCATTGGAGTGTCGTGGATATCTTTAATAATTTCGTGCCTAGTCTGTTTTGGGACTACTAGCAACAATGGTTTGCCTTTAAGGTCGTATTCTTCTTATAGAGAACGCCTCCAATCATCAGATACCCTTTTAAATTTTAATTGGCAACTTTTTAACGGATCCCAACCAAATGGGGGTCTTTGTTCTTTTACAATATCTTGAATGGAAGTAATGTGCCCTTCTATCGCCGCGGTGTCAATCAAGGGGCTTCTTGAAAAACAGTCAGCGTCCTTAGGCTTGCGTCCGCTTTTGTAAACGATGTTTATGTCGTATTATTGTAGTTTGAGGACTAAGCGGCCGGATAAATCTTTCAAGTCTACCAGCCAACATGCTAGTGATGGTCGGTAACCACAGTAAGGGGTCTGCCATATAGATACGGGCGGATTTTGCCAAAGGTCCAAACAACTGCAATTCTGTAAAGGAATAATTATTTTTTTTTGTTCGGTTAGTGTTCGCGAGGCATAGGCTATAGGTCTCTCCGCTTAATTCTGGATTTGAACATGAATCGCGCCTATACCATACCCGCTCGCATCAGTATGGACATGAGTTTCGGCACCTTCTACGAAATTTCCTAACACAGGCGAATATCCCAATTCTAGTTTTAAAATCTGGAAGTATTCATCTTGTTCTTCGTCCAGAAAACATTTTTTATCTTTTTTAAAAAGTCTATTCAAGGGTCGAGCCTTATTAGCATAACTAGCCGAACTTTACCCAGGAAACCTCTGGTCTAACTGATATTACGGGGTTTGGAAAGAGGACAATGACTTTCACTTTTTCTGGGTCTGGCTGCGTTCCAAATTCATCAACTACGTGCCCGAGGAGTTATTTGTCTCGAGGCGAAATGGCACTTTTAATAATTCAGGCACAGCACGGCCTGTTGAATGCATCTCAAACTTGGTATAGACGTGTTAAATGTTCTTTTAAAGTCGATCCATAGACTATAATGTCGTCAAGTTGCATAAGCACATGTCCCATTTTAAATCGCGTAGGACGTTGTCAATCAGTCGCTCGAAAGTTGTTGGTGCATTGAATAGACCGAATGGCATTACATTAAATTCATAAAGGGCATAGTGATAAATGCCGTTTTCTCCCGTTCCTTATCGTCTACTTAAATTTGCCAGTAACCCGATCTCATATTCATGGCGGAGAAGTACCTGGATTCAGCGAGGGTGTCCAGTGCGTCATCGATACGAGGGAGAGGGAAAACATATTTCTTTGTAATTTTGTTCAGACCACGATAGTCGACATAGATCTCAACGAGCTGTCCTTCTTCCTCACTAATATAACGGGGATGGCCCATGGACTTGATGATGACCGGATGAAATTAGTCTCCATCATTTTCTGCACTGCATTCCGAATGACACGTCTTTCAGCGGGAGACACTTTATAAGGACGCTGTCTAACAGGCGAATAATAACTCGTATCGATTTTATGCTTTATTTCGCAGAGACAAGGTATGACGCAATCCATAGCAGCACAAAGTTCCAGGTCTTTTTATTCGTAGGATTTTTCAGCTTCGCTTAAATACCTTTTTTTCCACAATCTATAATGGCATCTGTGGCTCTGAAGAAATCCCAGCCCAGAATAACATCGAGGCTACATTCAGCGGCTCCTACAAAATAAAAAATAATATCGAGTTCTTTGATGTAAACTTCTAAAGAGCACTTACCAATGGTCACGATAGGCTTCTTGTCTGCGTCTCTTAGAAGTGGCCAATTTTCTTTAAAAACTGGGGCCTTTATAGAACGTCTGAAATCTTCGGAAATTACTGAGTAATTAACACCGGAGTCCACAAGAGCTTGTACATTCCGTCCTTGTATGTTGACATATAGCAAGTTCTTCTCCATTTTAGCGGCTATACAGCAGTGAGGATTTTCGTCTGTGGAGGCCTCACCTCCAGAGTACGCGCTTTCTAGTTTTCCTCACTGCGGCGACTGGGCGAGCGGCTGGGACGGCAAGCAGGGGACTGCGAGGTTTTTCTGGGGGCTTGGAATATTTCGTGGTTAGGGTATGGCGACGGGTTTATAAATATTCCTTAGGATAGTTCGCTTCCTGATTCGCCCATGGTGAAATTTTACGTTCTTGGTCTTCCTAAATCAACTGTTCCTCTCCAAGTGGCATACGCAAATACTTGGCGTCTGTCACTGCAATAACATGCAGGGTGGCCAGGGCGCCCGCAGTGGAAGCAGATAGGTCTGTAATCTCCAGTACGCCACTGAGTCCTCTGGTTATTTGGGAGCTCTTCGGTTTTTCGTCGTTAGCCTTGATCGTTCTGGGGGATGAATTAACACCGAGGGCGAAAGCTCTCGAGCTGAGAGGAAAGGAAATAGGAGATAATGTCTGTTGGACTTCACTACGGATGAAATTCCGTATGTCGGAGGATGGAGTGTCGATATCCTGGGCGGTATATGTAGAAGGAGGAACCATAAACCTCTGAACCTCCTCTCTCACTATTATTCTAATCAAAGCTTCCAGGTTCTCTGGTTCAGCGTTCGAGATGGAGGTAACTTTTGGGCAGTCGGTTGAACCTGGACGGTGCGTTACATCCCTCTTGAGTGTCCAGCAGTAGTCAGCAAGCATACCGGGACTCCATTTAACTTGGAACCGCTCCTCCATGCTTGGTATATCTTGGTGAAACCTCTCACAATGTTCATCGCTTAGTGCACCAAGATTGTCTGGAAAGAAATGCCTTGTAGCAAAGCAACAGATCATTAACTATGTCTCGGTAATTTTCAACATTGACACTTCCTAAGAAGTTCTTGCAAACGTTTCTAAAGGAATTCCATGCTGCTGCTTCAACTTCATTTAAACTATTTTGAAAATTTCCATCCTGCAGTAATTCTCGAATCTGAGGTCCAACGAAAATGCCTTCTTTAATTTTCGCATAATTTATGATAGAACATTTTTGTTTTAGGTAGGCAAATCCACTGGAATTTCGATCCATTGCCTTGACAAAGTTCTTTATTAATCTCAGTTTATAATTTAATGGTGGTAAGTAAATATGGAAAGGTCAGGGGAGGATGTACAATATTTTTATCTCATGGAATAAAGATTTCACGGTTTGGCCAGCTTTTGTTAATGTAATGCCTTTCCCTATCTCTGCTATCCCACTCACACAGAAAACAACAAAAATTTGTATTTCCAAGCTGTAATCCACGCAAGAAAGCAATTACTTTCAAATCGCTGAATATTTTCCAACCGTATCTTTCATATTCTATCTTTTTCAAAAGCAGTTTCATGTTTTCGTAAGTCTCTTTCATGTTGGATGCATGTGCTATTGGCACTGATGGGAACTTATTTCCGTTGTGAAGGAGACAGCTTTTAAACTAATTTTTGAAGAATCAACGAATTAAAAGCCACTCTTCTCTATCATGGTCATGACCAAGCGCTTCCATTAGACTAACAACATCATTGCAATATACTAAATCATTCTCTTGTGAAAAAAGGTCTTGAAATTCTTCTTGACGCTTGCGAAAAAAAGCATACTTTTGTGCCTTTATGCAGCAGATTCCAGCCTTTCAACCTAGAGCCTAAAAGTTCACTCTGTTTTTTGGATAAATCTAAATCACGTACGAGGTCGTTCAAATCTCTTTGGGTTAAAAAATGAGGTTCAGATGAAGCACCTGCTTCAAAATTGTGTAATCCGACTGTTGCTTTCGTCTATATGAATATTTGTCGCTAATTATTACATTTTCAGGAGGCTGTGGCACAGGTAAAATATCACTATGAGGAACCAGTCTCATAGCAGAAGACAAATATGGATATTCAACTGTATGTCTTGATTTGGATGTAATACCTTTACTCTTTGTCAAACAAAAATAACAGTCTGAAGAATGGTCTTTAGGTTCCCTCCATATCATTGGAACCGTAAAAGGCATATGATGCTCACCTTTAATCCACCCTGTAAGACGTCGAGCACAAATTTCACAACAATGATGAGGAGCCCAAGTCTTATCTTGGTCACCAACTTTACAACCAGAACAAAGTTGATAGCACTTTTTGATTAGCGGTGTAAAGTTTCGCATTTGAAATTTGAAAGTTAAATCCCAACAAATGTAACAGAAAATATCAGGAATATTAATGCAACGCCTCGGCATATTGGCCTAGTCTAGTGCACACGATTTATAAAAGCAAATCGATAAAGAAGAATAAACTGATCACTTCAAATTTACCTGTCACTTCTGATGCAAATCTATTAAACAAATCTCGTTAGGTTCAATTTAAATGTATATATTTAAACTGTTATTCAGCAAATAGCATTCCAGAGCTTGTCGTTATTTTTGAGTTGAAAGCAAAACAGATTGCATTATAAAATAAATATATTTAATTAAAAATTCAATAATTTGTTATTTAAATTAATATTTATGATTCTTGAAGAGAAATATTTAATTAATAACAAATAAAATAAAGATTTTGGCTCCACATATCAACTCTTCTTGTCAAAAATAAAGCGCTAGCTAATATAATGATTATATAAAAGGGCGTACCTGGATCTGTAAAGAAAAAAAAAATCTTTTTCTCAAAATATTTCTAGAGATTGCTCCCTCTTTATCAATTTATTTGGAAGTGAATTTAATTAACAATTTTTTGTAGATGACATGAAAACAAATTTTTCATTGGTCAAAAAATTATTGATAATAATACATAAAAAATAATAATAATACAATAAAATATTGTGAAAATTAAAGGCTTTTTAGAATGCAGTATTTTATAAAATGTTTTTGAAACAAAAATATAAGGAAACAAAAATAAGAACAAATGAAGTTGACTGCGATTATTATATAAAAAAAAATAAGTTAAAATAGACACATAAGGTTCGGGGATCTCTTCATATCTGTTAACACTAGCAGGGTCCTTCATTGATGCTATGGCCTCCAGGAACTTCCTCTGGTGTGAGTGTTTCATAATATAATGATGTTTACTTGAGAAATGCTTACGTATCATTTTCTGCATTATTACTGTATATACCAATTTATAGAAAAAATGGTTATCCTGCAAGAACTATGGGTGATAGAAAATTCTGATTTTATTTTTGAATTGAGCATGAAAAGTTACATTAGAATCAATATCAGGTGTTCTCCGGCCTGTGTTATCCTAGGCCGCAGATATTGCGACGATGGCCAATAGATAGGCCTCTAGTTTTAACGTCTATTTTGACGGGAGATGTGACCTTTATTTCTATAGATCAATATATCCTTTCGGCAAAATTTCAAAAAATATATATAGGTATTTCATTTTTGCGAATGAATATCCTTCTCCCTAAAAAAATGCAATGATAGTGGGGTTTGTGGAACAGACCTAGGACTGTCAGTCTGGGATGTGGGAAGTTCCGCTGCGACGGCGAGGACATCTGTAAACAAGAAAACGTCCCCTTGCCGTAGCGTTCACAAGGTTTGCCTCACCTGCGGCTGAAGAGATGGGACTTGATGGACGGTGCATGGAGTAGTCAGCGTCTCTGTCGCCGGAGTAAAATTATTCAGACATCAAATTATATCTCATGTTTGAAAACTTTTTTCATTATAATATAAACCTCGATGTTTGCTATGTATGGATGGATGTTTGCCTTTGCCTGCCTCCAGCATCATCAGCTGTAAGCGGAGTTATTATAATGTTAAAATGTTGTTCCATGTGCACAAACATCCGTCACAAAGACTCAGCCTTTTTTGGCGGCGTTTCATGATATTAATTATGCGAAAAAAAAATAGTATAAATGAGATATTGTAATGGGATAAAGTTCAGTAATAAAAAAAAAAATAAAAAAAGGCTATATCTTTATCGGGCAACTAAAAATTGCTGAAGGCTTGCGCCATCTATTGGAATAAAGGTCAACCATTCATTCTTAGATTTTTAATTATAACAGAATTGGCCAATTATCCATTCTTGATTAATAAGAAAAGGCTAACCACGTACGTGTTTCGGGCTATTGGCCCTTCGTCAGCGTGGTGCAAGCTGTACCTCAACGAGAGAATATGGTTTTACGGGCTACTAACCAAAGTCTATGGTTTTTGAGCTCAAAAATGAGTGTAGCAAGCAGACCAGCCGCAATGCACTATAACAAACAGGTGCTGCACGCAACCAAGGATGTTAAAAAAAGGTTAGATTCCCCAGGTCAGGGAAGATAAAAGAAACACAGATGTTCGATTAGATAAGAAGATTGAATAAAACGGTTATAATTCAACAAGTGCTGTGGAAAGATATATATTGCCGTGTGAAATAGGGAAGACAAACTGAAGATCGCTGAAAGGATCTAGAGGCCATGGGTGCTGTGATCTACATTTTCGGAGACTGGCTCCAGGATTTCACCGACGTGTCAAAGCCAAGACTTGCCTCCAAGATGACGATGTCCCTATAGACGATACGACGACAAAGCCGCTCTTCACGGCGTAAGAAAAAGACGCAAAGGTACAATGGACAAAGTTCCAAGACTTCGATGGAATCCTTGGCAGAAGCAAGTCAGATCCATGTCAGTAACTACAATAATTGCTATCTTTGGGTCACAGCTCCCATAGGGATGGAGCTATGTAACAAAGTATTATTTTATTAGCAGAGTATTATTCTTTATGATTATATTTTGCTATACTCTGTACACTTCCCTCGTGGCTTATCTTTTGTTTACCATTCATAGTTTGTTCTTGTCTGATATAAATTGTTGTCTTATCCCGAAGTTGGTCTTCCCTAATTTTCCACGTGGCAATATATATATATTTTTTGTGAAAATTAAAATTTAAAAAAAGTTTCAGATAAAAAGAAAATGTTAATAAAAAACTTTGGCTCTATATAAAAAAATAATATTTAGGTCTTATATCAAGGATCAATAGTGATGATACCAGTACTAAGACAACCAACCAAAAAGTACACCAGAGATTGCATAGCGTGTTCAAATGGCTAGCTGTATCATTCGATTTCCCGATCAGCCCGCGCCGTCGAATCGCCAAATCATTTGTCCTCTATCGCTGGGTTGCAGTCACAGCGTCAGACGCGATCACCTACGCAGGGCAGGTCGCAAAACCGATCTTAAACAGCGCCACATGCCAGAGTTTCGTCTACGAGCGGCCGCTAATGACCGGTGTTAACTAATACTCCGCCCGGACGCGTGGCTCCAGTCTATTCAAGGCTTTTTAGGAACTCCAGGCAGGCTCGCCAAGTGCTCTTGTCGAAAAAAATGAGTATTTGAGTGAAGGCAGATTTACCCGAATTCTACTACACAAGAGGAAAGGAAGCGGAATCTAAGGGCATCAAGGCTGCTGCACTCTAGCGCGATGTGCGACAGAGTTTCTTCCCTGTTAGCGTCGCAGTAAGGGCAGGAAGGATCGTCAATGATACATATCCTGTGGGCGAAACTGTCCGTCCACGTGTGCTCGCTAGGGACGGTGTACGTACACCTTTGTCTAAAAGTCTAATTGGAGCAAGGCCAAAGCGGGTATGGAAAGAAGAGAGAGAAGAATCTGTTCACCCATGCTTCACACGTCCGCCCGTGTGCGGTCCGCGCTCGCCCGCCCGATTTTACAAATTACAAGAAGCGAGTTTGTACCAGCTCGGGTTAACAGACTCCGCACCCCGTTTTGCGACTGTGCCCGCATGGCATTACCCACGATTCCACTGTGGCCCTTGATCCATTGTATGGTGCACCTGTTCCCTTTGCGATTCAATCACGAAATCAGTAGCAGAGCTCTGTTGATAAGGTAATAATCAGTCTTAGAATTCAGAACTGACTTCATGATTGAGAGTTTGTCCAGAAGGAATCTTAAAGTAAGATGATCTGGTAAAGTGGTTGCGTCTTCAACTGCCTTAACCAATCCAGGGGATTCCGCCCGAAAGAAAGAAAAATGAAGGGGCAGGACATGAGATTAACGCATTCCATGTGCACAATCGAGACCAGAAAACATGTACACGCCGGCGCCAACTCCATCTTTGGTTTTGGAACAATCTGTATAGTATGCCACGTGAAGGGAAAGAGCAAGAATATAACTGGCAGCGGAGTAATACGGGGGGAAGGGGGGATAAGGGAGAGGATGTGGAATTTCAGCGTCAACCAATCCATACTTTTCAAGTAAAGCTCAGTTTTAGCCGCGATTTCATGATCAAGAGAAAGAAGATCTAGAGAAGGAGATAAGGGCAGCGTTTCTAGTTGAACTGAAAGCTCTACAAGCTCTCACTAGGAAAGGCCTTTGAGCTCAAAGCAGAACAATTAAGGAGCTTTGAGAGATATTAGGAAACCATATCGCCGAGGCGTAGGCAATAACAGGAACAACCACTTGCAGATAGTGTTCGCAAGACGCGATAACCAAAACCAAAGTTGAGATTAGCGGCTGCGGTCAAACGCGGCAACATGCCGCGGACCTTGGCGCAGACTTCAACTACGTGATAGTGGAAAGATATATATAGACGTCGGTCAAAAATTACGCAAAAAGACGCGAAAAATTACCTCGTCAAATTTCATGAAATTAGGGCTATAATTTATCTTATCTAGAAGAGGGGAAAGGTCACATGATGGCGAAGGTAAACATTACAAAGAATAATACATTTACCACTTAATTCACACATGATAAACACAACATTAACGCTGGACAAATAAGATAAATGGAAAAATTTAAGGCTAGGATTTACTACAAATACCATAGCTCTCAACTTAGAGTTTGTAATAGGGCTATAGAAAACTCTGTTAGATTTATTGGCAGCGATGGGATTGATGCGCGCGGCTGTGAGCTCTTGTAAGAGTAGTAAATATATTGTGACGAAGAAATAATTTATTAATTAAATTATTCAATGAAACTATTCAACAGATTATATAAATATATATTAATCTTTTATGTAAAATAATTATCAAAATATCTCTTTGCTTGCTTGCTCAAGATTCTCTAGCGGTAAATAGTTTTTTTGCTGACTTGTTAATAATTGTCGACTTGTCGCCGTGACGTCATCAATAAATACTTTTACATCTTAGGATATTTCAAGGCTTGATTTCTACGCTACAACTGGTGGAGAGACTGGACCGATACCCATTAAGAAATAAAAGAAAAATTGATTCTGTTGAACCAGAAGAAACTTCTATGAATGTAAAGAAGGAAGGTGCTCAGGTAAGCAACTACGTTGTTCAACATTTGCCAAGGAACCCTTCCATTTTCTCCGGGGAGGATGGTGAAGATCTTCAAAAATGGTTAAAAGGGTATGCACGTGTGGCAAAGTACAACCATTGGGACGAAACCCTTTGTCTTACTAAAGTTTATTTTTATCTGTCTGGAACTGCTCTCAAATGGTTCGAGAACAACGAAGAAAGCATACAGACTTGGAAGGAATTCACATCTCAATTAGAGAATGTGTTCGGAAAAAAAGAAAATTCAAAATTGCAAGCGGAGAAGAAACTTAAAACACGGGCACAATTAAAAGGTGAAAGTACCGAATTTTACATCCAGGATGTACTGTGCTTGTGCAAAGAGGTTGATCCTCAAATGAGCGAGGAAGATAAAATCTCCCACCTCATGAAGGGGAGAGCTGAGGAGCTTTATCAAGCACTCCTACCGAGGGATGTACAGAGCACCGAGCAATTTATTACAGAATGTCGCCGTGTTGAGGCGCTCCGTTGTAGGCGAGTTACCCCAACCAGATACGAGCGCCTACCAAATGTGGCGTCTCTCCGTGATCATGATGACAGGGCAGATCTGTCATCTATGATTAGGCAAATGGTTCGTGAGGAGGTACAGCGAGCATTAGCCTCTCCTCGAGAAGAACCAGAAATTTCTGCAATTAAACATATGGTGCAGCAAGAAATTGAAAAAACCATTGCGCCAATTTCTAGAAGTTTCCCTCAAAATAGAGCGCAAAGACCATTACCAAGCCCTAGGTACGAGTTCCAACCCAGAAATTTTCAACCTAGACCGCAGCAGCCGAAACAAGTAAACGGAAGACGCGATACCAACGAATGGCGAACCACTGAAGGTAAGCCAATCTGTTTCCACTGCGGACGCCCTGGCCACGTCGTGCGCTACTGCCGTGACAGGAGGAGAGAATATGAAGGAGAACAAACTTGGAATTACAAACAGAGATATAGGCAAGAGCCTAGAACATTCTATAATTCGCGGAGCAGCCAAGAGCCCAACGACGACCTGCCAAGAGAAAATATACGCCGCTACCGAAGCCCCTCTCCTTACACTGGCCGAAAAGGACAACATTAGTCTCCTGAGAGAAGACCCAGCCAGTCGCCTCGCCGTTCCTGTTAGGAAAAACTAATGAGACATTACTTCGGCCCATACAAAGTAACCCGAAAAATATCTGATGTGACCTATGAAGTTGAAACATTCGGAAACCAGCAAGGTCGTAGTAAAACAAAAGATTTAGTTCACATTTGTAGGATGAAACCATATTTAAACCCAGAGGACCAGGAGGACCACCTAGAAGAGTACCCAGAGGATGACTCGACAAACTTCCAGGAAGAAGACATCCCCACTGAACGAACACAACAACCACAGACCCGCGTAGAGATCTCAGGCCCTATCACCCGTTCTCGAGCCTTGAGACTGAGGATGTAAGTCTCCTTCTGAGCATCGGGTCGATGCTCTTTATAGGAGGAGGCTATGTGACGAAGAAATAATTTATTAATTAAATTATTCAATGAAACTATTCAACAGATTATATAAATATATATTAATCTTTTATGTAAAATAATTATCAAAATATCTCTTTGCTTGCTTGCTCAAGATTCTCTAGCGGTAAATAGTTTTTTGCTGACTTGTTAATAATTGTCGACTTGTCGCCGTGACGTCATCAATAAATACTTTTACATCTTAGGATATTTCAAGGCTTGATTTCTACGCTACAATATTATATCCTCACGAAAATCATTCAATACTGAATGCAAAAAAGGCTAAGAGCGTCTTTAAATAATTTGTAGGTACTTGAAAGCATTCATTTCACCATCAACATATTGAAATGATCCTGGGCATCTCGAATGGGCTTTGCACATCATGGAGTTGGAATTGTGTTTGTTATTGCACCTGTGACACTTAAGCACGTTTTTATTTTCACAGACAGTGCTAAAATGTGCACCTGTGCAATTAGCGACTTGGGCGCTTTGAAGCACCTTTTACCACCAGTTTGCGTCCTGTGAGATAGATTACCGCAGACACCACATGGGAAGACGCACTTCGCCCGGGCGAGCCTGAGGGACAGGAAGTCAGCAGTGACGCGACCGCGTGAAAGGAGAGCTTCCTAGATACCCTTAGTAGCCTCAATGATAGCGCTGGAAGGCTAACCTTCCTTTCTAATCAATTTAACCAGCTTCAAACCGCCGCTGTTTTTTATTAATTGGGGGCTATCACAGGGTTTCCCATTAAATCAGGCAGATTTTTCGACAAGGATGCCCAAAATGTCCAATCTGGGCCTTAATGTCGGATTTTATAGGACTTTAATACCGTTAATGTTGGCGGTCTTAATTCCCTCAACAAACCGCTTTGATTCTGCAGCATTGAGGAAGTGAAGGACAAGTTTATTGTCCTTTCCGGTTATTGCGGTCACATCCCATCTCTTCAACTGTAGAGTCTTGGCAATTTTGGGTCTGATGACCTCGAAAAAGGTGATTTTAACATAGTTAACACTGTTCTTTAGCGTTTGCGCGTAGGTTGAACGCACTGTCACTCTAGAATACACAGTTGTGGGTTGAATGGACTGGATGATAGAGGTAACTGGCAATGTTTCACTTGCGATCCTATATAAGGCTTACAGTGATTTGTCAAAATTGTAGGGTTATTGGTTTTAAAAGTTGTTGAAAAAAAATTGTTTATTAGTATGGTTGAAAAGAGTGATGTAGAGCCATGCGATAAGTAGAATTGTTGTAGCGACAGTAGGTTATCTGACTTGACTTGATATCAAAGGGTGATTGTGGTCGCTAGAGCTAAAAAAAAGTTGAAAGTTGAGAGTTGTGAACGATTTGTGTATGCGTTGGTAATTGTGCTCTGCGGATTATTGAAATTAACTCTTGAAGCGTGTTCAGGCAAGAAGTTGTTATTTTTAATTTTGGGGAACTATGTTCAAAGAATTTGATGAAATTACGAAATAAAAAAAATGTAAAGCAGTGCTGTCGTTTTTTTTTTACGATGAAGTGAAGCAGTGGGTGAAATAGATAGTAAAAAGTACACTTAAGTGGAGAGAGAAAATTATTTTTGTAAGCGATTGCCATATGCACGATAATTAATGATAAACATTCTCATGCCAAAGGTATTTAAACAAAAATAAAAATATATAAAAATATAGAAAATGATAAAAGGGGAAATAAAGTTTAAGTGGACAAAATCAAACATGTAATATATAAAAGTAATAATAATAAAGGATAAAAAATGATTTTGGCAACAAATAAATGTTTTGTAATACTAAAATAATATTAAGAAGAATAAAAGTAGAATTGATTGAAGTTTTTTTTTATTGAAAATAATGGTGGAGTAAAAATTCATTATATAATTGAGGGGTAAAAATAAAAAATCATATCCAAAGATTTTATGCATATTAGAATATAATCAAAGAGTATTTTAGTGATTTTATAAATGCTAGTTAAGGGAATTGGACAAAAAATATTTCTTCTGAATAGCAGTTACAACTATGGTGTGTAACTAGACCATATCCCTTTGGTGAACATCGGTGTTTTTATGACTCTATGAAGCTAGTAATATATGAAATGATCTTTTCGTTTGTCCAAAATGGTGATATGTAGAGAACGATTTCTCTTCTAGTTAATAGTTTAAATTAGACTTAAACAAATTATTTTAATTTAAAATTGTTAATTAAGCTTTTATAATTGATAAGGTCACGTTCGGAATCGCATAATTGCGATATACAACTGTTTGGCAGCTGTACATTTTTTTTTTCAAGTCGTTGAATAATAAAATTTGTGTAGACGTTGGATCTTTAGAAGCACAGTGAAATATGATTGTGAAATCAATTGTTTTGTTCAAACTATAATTGTGATGCGCTGTGCAGGTTGTATAAATCGGAATTTTAGAAGGGCAATTTATTGATTGGAGAGGTTTCTAAAATGTTGTGTATTGTGATACCAATTAACATGTTAAATGTTTAATATGTAAAGCGTATGATGTGATTAAGGAGTTGGTGAGATTTGTGAAGGAATATAAATGGTTGGTGTGAAATACGTGTTACAAAATGGCGATCATTAAAATAGTGTTCACTAAGGTTCCTGCTTGTGAGAGGAATCCGTATTTCAAACATGAAAATGGGGACCGACTGAAATAGTAGCGACTTGGGTGAGTGGCCTCATAAACGGCGTTTACTTCCTGTTTTTCCATGAAATTGTCGGGGTTCTGTTTCTGGGGTGGTCAATCTTCCTCGCGGGATGTTTGGTAGATTTGTCATTTATTTTTGTCATAAACAGAAAATTTGATTTTCCAGAAATTTATAAAGAATTCATATCCTAATTGTTTGCAAATAACTATGTATATGCTTTTAATTTACTCGTTTATTTTTCTTTCAAATTTTATCATAAATTTAGAATTAATATACAGGGCGTACCAGGTAAATTGGGAATTTCAACAATGGTATTTTAACTGAAATTTTTTGCAAGTAAAAATTAAAATATCCGAATGAAATTTGACACAGTAGTGGATAAAAGGATATAGGTTTTATTTATTCAATGTAGTTTCCATTATTAGCTACAACAGTCTCGAGGCGAGTGCGGAATGAAGCACAGGCCTTGGCGACGATCACCTTGTCCATTTGGGTCATCACCGTGTGAACTGCTTTCTTGACAGACTGGATGGTGGTATGAGGAGCTTTGTTGACATCTCTCTCAACAACGCCCCATACATAGTAGTCGAGGGGATTGCAATCTGGATAATTAGGGGGCCAAATATCAGGACCCCAGTGACTAGGGACGTTAAGTGTCAGCCACGATTGTGTCTTTTTTGCCTTATGGGCTGGAGCTGAGTCCTGTTGGAAGACATACTTCCTTCCTGCGGCCACCATGTCCATCCAAGGCTTCACAACGGTCTCCAGAATATTGATGTAGGTGTCAGCGTTCATCCTAAGGCCCTTCTCAAAGAAATGGGGAGGCATGACATCACCTTCACTGCTGATAACGCCAAGGACCATTACGGAGGCAGGAAATTTCGTGTGCATCACGACAGGTATCTCTGAGGGGTCTTTACAGATCCAGCGATCATTCCTGGGATTTACCTTTTGGTCCACGTCAAAGTTCTTTTCGTCAGAGAAGAACCTTAGCATGCCAAAAGAGTCGTGTTTCAGGTTGTTGAGGAGGGCAGCAGCCTTTCCTTTTCTGTTATTCTTCTTATTCTCAGTCAGCAACTGACCTTTCCGAAGGGCATAAGACTTGAGACCAAGGTCCTCATGGATAGTTCTGACAATTGCCATAGAGCCAACGTCCATTTCCTTAGCTATGGCCCTCATGCTCTTCCCAGGGTTTCCATCAATCTTCTCCTTGACATTTTTGACAAATTCTTCGCCTCTTACCCTGTCCGATCGACGCGAGTGCTTTTTCCTTGTAGCTATCCCCTCTTTGTTACTGTCGGCCTCATCAAACTGCTTCTTGACACGATAAATAGTGGTTTTGGGCAACTTAAGAAAATCCACTATCTCTTTGGGGCTCCTTCCGGCGCGCAGAGCAACGATGATGGCAGCTCGATTTTCAAATTCTCGGTTACTCTTCATCACTACACTGCGCACACATGTACTGTTGCATTTTACATGAATATGGCTACGTAATGAAAAAAAAAACAAGTTTTTAATCTCAAGTAGTTTTTGTTTTATGGACTGTCAAAGTTAGTCCCAATATACCTGGTACACCATGTATATACACACAATTATATACAATTACACTGTTGTATATAAATCTTCAGGCGGACATGGCAAGGGGAGGACTTGGCATGGGTTTTCTATGATATAGATGTAGAGTACGAGAAATGAGGTTGAGGCTGGAAATTGCGTGAGCTCAGGACTGAGGTAAATATAGAACTACATACAATTTCAGAATTTTGGCGAACAGATTGAGGGGAAACTTGCTTTGGGCCATTCTACCTTATCTATGCAGTTACTTGTGTAGCGAGTCCGAGGGCAAAAGTCCCGTGTGTAGGTGAGGAAGTCGAATGGACTTATAGTTAATTTGAGAAGATAAAATAGTTCGAGATACAAAGGTAGAATATATAGGCGAACAGAGCGAGGGGAAACTTGCTTTGGGCCTTTCCACCTTAATTATTTCGATACCATGAGACTTTAGTAGTTCTAACTAATTGTAGGAAAGTATGCGCGCACAGTGCCAAAAATTGGGACGAGGACGGCGTTGTCCTTTACAGGTGACAAGCTGCTCGGACACGAGGTGTTTGAACCGTCGTGGGAGCTTGTGCGAGGCGATGATTTCGCGATGGGTTGATGGTAAAACCCATGTCTGCGCGAAATGATGACGGACCGGACAGACTCAGCGACGATGTTTAACGTACCTCCGTGGGAAATATCGGAGGTAGGTTATATCGTGCTGGTTTGGACAAGGGACAAACATAGATTTGAAGATAGGGTCCGTGTGGCGAACGTGTGGCGCGAGAAGAAGGAGCGAACTGTGCCGCTCGATGCAGATTGTTCAAGTGAGAACAAAAGGGAGTTGATAAACATATAGCAGTTAGTCAATCTGCATCCTGTGACGAACACACCAGTGGCTAGATGGTGTGGGTCGGTGGATATGCTAGAGGGAATTACAAAATATATTATCGTAAATGAAGAGTGGAGATTAGTGCCAAAAGTAGTTCGATAAATTATTAATCAATAATTTCATAGAGGGTCATGGGCTGGTAAAAGGTTAACAAAGTTGTAAGAATGAGAGGGACATTAAGGGGAAGGTAGGGTTGGTTGTAAGCAAGGCTTACGTGGTGGTTGGAATTCTTCGACGCCTGAATTACAGAGTGAATTTTGAGTCGTTTAGGGAAAGAAATTATATTTCGTGAGCCGTGCTTTCAAGTAGGAGAGAAGGTAATATACAAAAGGTTAAAGATGTTTAGGTACTGGAGCCCTATTGTGATTGGGCACTATTATGAAATTGATTGTTGTTATTATTAAAAATCGTAAAGCATGCATAGATAGAATGCCAATTTTAAGGAATGACTTTAAAATAAAAATATTTCATTAAAATGTCTATTATTAATTCGATTGGTAAGGTACAAATTTAATGGGTTACAAATATCTAGATAAATAGTATTGATAATAAAATAATTGTTAATAGGCGTGGAGAGAATAAATTGAACTAAACTAATTATAGAAAATATTGGCGTCAGGGTTTACAAGGAATGACTTATTTAAATAATGAATGGTAGAAGTAAAACAATTTCACTTACAGGTTATGTTGGTTTAGAGAAAAAGTAGATTCATTGAGTTCATTGAGGGAGGGTTCTGTCTGTAGATACTGTACGTGCCAGTGTTGTGGGCCACAGTAGCGGCAGGGGTATGGCGGAGTCCATGGTGTCCTGCTCTGGCGCGGCGATCGTTTTTGGGCAGATCTAGTGCTGGGAGAAGTGGGCGGAGCTTCATCTCCGTCGTAGGTGATCACTTCTTCAGGGTAACGGTTCAAGGGTTGGCGAGGAAGGGGGTGAGAGCTCGAAGTAAAGTGGCTACAGTTGAGTTGGGTTTGGCCGATCATCGTGGCTAGGCTTCTTATTTTCTTCATACTCTGGTATATGAGGGATTTGCTTCCCGGCCAGGTCTTATCCTGTCGACTTTCAATGTGGCAATATAGTAATAATGTGGAGAAAGAGAAATAAGGACACACACAAGTTTGGTAGAAGTGACCCAGGCAACCAGCGAGAGAGAGACGGCCCGGCCACCTCTGAGCGGCCGGCCGTTCGTATCGCACACAATCACCCACTGTCTTAATTAGTACTGAGGTTCCAAGTAACGCCCCTGTGGTCGCCCCCTGGAATGCCGCTGGTGTCTCAAATGACCGGACTTTAGCTGCTGTCTCTCTCTGGGTTGACTGTAGGTTTTCTTTATTATTCCTGGAAGAGCATATATTATGACATATATATATCTTTTATATATATTAGCCAAAGTCTGTTGTCTGTTTCGCGATAAACTCAAAAACTATTGAACCAATTGGTACCAAATGTCCTTTTTTATAAACACGAGGAAATATTTCGGCTACATTTTGATTAGTTTTATGGCTTTTTAAATTTTATTTGAAGAACTTTTTTTTTTACGCAGAGTAAATACGAGGCGAAGTAACAATACCAGGCCAATTAAGCGACCAATAAGCGTTCTACATTTTTTCTCAAGTTGCTTACGTACTTTTTTTTTACGCAGAGTAAATACGAGGCGAAGTAACAATACCAGGCCAATTAAGCGACCAATGAGCGTTCTACATTTTTTCTCAAGTTGCTTACGTACTTTTTTTTACAAAAGTATTGATTATTGAGAGAGAAATTAATATCACTAACCAAGTTATGGTAAGTAAACACAATGCAATTAGAAAAAAAAAACTTTCCAAAATTAGCGTTACTGTATGTATTTAATGATTTTCGTATTTTTTAATTAATTTTGTTCTGGCCTTTGTTTTTTTTTATCGATTAAAAAAGAATCTTTAAAATACAGTCTCAGTCATCAGCAAACACATAAATTTGCCCAATTTCAATGTGCTCTTTTATTTTTACAAAAAAAAAAATATTCACATGTCAGTATTTTTCTATAAACCTATTTTTCTATAAATTTTTCTTATTCTTTCTGAGAAGATGGGCATCGCAGTCACTCACTCAACTCAGGTAATTCCAAGGGTTTATGCGCTCGAGCGGGTACCTCGGGGGTTGGGTGGAAAAGCTGTCCATATTCAAACTATATTGATTTTGAAAAACTAAATGGATTGCTAAAATAATTAAATCAAATACCTAAACACTTATATAATACAATTTTTGCCATCAAAAAACACTTTTTGCCTGAAGTTTATATGTTACTTTGTATTGCTATTCTATGGCACTTCTCCTATTTAGCATTGATGTACTTTCAGTAACATGGAAATTGCACTCAGGAATTCTCGGGCGAAGCCGGGTCATTCGTCTAGTCTACTTATATATTTGCCTTATTCTGTCTGTCTGAAGCTCACGGATGGGATTTTTCATAACCATCGGTGGTTCAGTGGTAGAATGCTCGCCTGCCACGCGGGCGGCCCGGGTTCGATTCCCGGCCGATGCATTTTTTTTTTTTTTTTTACAATTTTTAAAACTCATTTATATATTATACAAGAATGACATCCACGGCGCCAATTTATAATTGTAACGAATAGTATTTGAATAAAAGCATTTAATCGGGTAAAACCCGGGCGTTGCCCGGGTCATTCGTATCTACTTATATATTTGCCTTATTCTGTCTGTTTGTTTGTCTGAAGCTCACGGATGGGAATTTTCATTACCATCGGTGGTTCAGTGGTAGAATGCTCGCCTGCCACGCGGGCGGCCCGGGTTCGATTCCCGGCCGATGCATTTTTTTTTTTTTTTACAATTTTTAAAACTCATTTATATATTATACAAGAATGACATCCACGGCGCCAATTTATAATTGTAACGAATAGTATTTGAATAAAAGCATTTAATCGGGTAAAACCCGGGCGTTGCCCGGGTCATTCGTATATAATCTACTTATATATTTGCCTTATTCTGTCTGTTTGTTTGTTTGTCTGAAGCTCACGGATGGGATTTTTCATAATCATCGGTGGTTCAGTGGTAGAATGCTCGCCTGTCACGCGGGCGGCCCGGGTTCGATTCCCGGCCGATGCATTTTTTTTTTTTTACAATTTTTAAAACTCATTTATATATTATACAAGAATGACATCCACGGCGCCAATTTATAATTGTAACGAATAGTATTTGAATAAAAGCATTTAATCGGGTAAAACCCGGGCGTTGCCCGGGTCATTCGTATCTACTTATATATTTGCCTTATTCTGTCTGTTTGTTTGTCTGAAGCTCACGGATGGGAATTTTCATAACCATCGGTGGTTCAGTGGTAGAATGCTCGCCTGCCACGCGGGCGGCCCGGGTTCGATTCCCGGCCGATGCATTTTTTTTTTTTTTTTACAATTTTTAAAACTCATTTATATATTATACAAGAATGACATCCACGGCGCCAATTTATAATTGTAACGAATAGTATTTGAATAAAAGCATTTAATCGGGTAAAACCCGGGCGTTGCCCGGGTCATTCGTATATAATAATTGTATAAACGAATGCAAGACAAAATCACCGCGAATGTTTCTTTTTTTTTTTAAGGCAATTTCTTTTTAAGGCAATTATCGTTATTTATCGTTAATTTTTGTTTCGATTTTATTGAAAAAAAAAACGATATGGTGCCTTTAAAAAATGATCTTTATTACTATGCAGTTTTCTATTTAGTCAATATACCTAAGTTCATGTTGCAAATGTAATTATCTCTATCGATTTAGTAGGTGAAATGCAAAAAAAAATCGACATGATGAAATCTTTATGAAAATTCACATTTTTATTTTTATATTTTCAAGACACACACAGTTTGGGGCGGGACGTTTCACAAGAGAGACATCCACGGCGCCAATTTATAATTGTAACGAATAGTATTTTAATTAAAACATTTTAAAAACACACAGTTTGGAACGGGACGTTTCACAAGAGTGACATCCATGGTGCCAATTTATAATTGTAACGAATAGTATTTGAATTAAAACGTTTTTAAAATATATACGCACTCGGGTAAAACCCGGGCGTTGCCCGGGCAATTCGTCTAGTATATATATAATCATGGAAGACAACCCATTCACGTTAGAGGTCCCCATCTCTGACTTCACTAACTCCAAATACCCGGTAGATACACGCTCGTATTATTTTTGGGAAAACTGTTCGAATGCTTCACATTAAAAAATAAGGAGACTCCCCAAGCTATGAAAATAATATATAGCCCTGTCGAAAGCCCCTTTGCCGAGCTTATAAATTTAATATATATTTATAATTTATTTATTTATTTCAATTCAAAACGCTATGTCCCCCTAGGGACACTTGCGCTAAATGTACATACAAATATAACAAAGAAAAAATTCAACATGGAAAGATACACAGAAAGCGACTTAGAAAGATTCAAAAATGTGATATACATATATAGAGATATTCTTTGAATTTTATATACAGTTACATCATCAAATATAAAGTATATATACATATATACACACACATATACACGCATACACTTATATATTGTTTACAACCATATAATATGTCCAATATTTCCTTGAGATCGTTACATCAAAGACCATTTTTCTTAATGAAATCCAAAATATATTTACAAAGGAAATTAAATTTTATATATGTGTCCTTACTTGAAATTAAATCACTAGGGCCTAAAGCAATTGACCGTTGTTGACTCTGTAATCTTGAAAGACAGGGCACTCCAGCAAGAGATGTATTGAAGTTTGTTCCCCCAATCCACAGAAACATGTCGAATCTTGCACAGCCTGAATATTCTTAAGAAAAAACCTGAAATTTCCATGATCTGTGATAAATTGTGAATTATAATAGTTTGGTCGAAAATATTTCGGAAAATCATAAGGAAAGAAACTTTGAAATGTTTGATTAGTATTCTTTTTCAGTAAATTAATCCTTGATATAATGAAATCTTTGAGTATAACTGGAATATACAAATCATAAAATTGTTTATCTTCTGTTGATAAATTATTCAACTCATAACATATAATTCTAGATTCCATATAATCAGTGATCAAAGGAATATTGGCTAAGGTGTGAACACAGTTATAACTGGTTGTTTTATATGTTTGGGTACACCATAGCAGAATTTGATATTGCATTGAGTTCAGTTTGTACATATATTTTTTGCTAATAAATTCGAACCATATTTCTGTTCCATAAGTTAACGTTGGTCTTATTATAGATTTATAAAGTGTAAGCCTTTTTTGGGTACTAAGACCCCAAGATTTTCCACATATTAAAAAAAGAAGATTTTTTTAATCTTTGAGTTTTGTTAAGTATAATGTTAAGGTGAGGGCCAAAATTCAATTTGTTTTTCCTTCTATGATTCGCAATCGTAATTCCAAGAAATTTAATTTCTTCTACGGGCACAATAATATTGTCTCTAAAATTAATTGAAATTTTGTCTTTATTGTGCAAGTGTAAAATACTAGTTTTATCAAGATGGATATTTAGATTATTATCATTACACCATTGATCTATCTTTTCCAAATTAAACTCAATAGACTTTTTTAGATTTGTTAACCCATTATTCCAACATATAATAGTTACATAATCAGCATAGCAAATGATTTCAGAGTTTGGTGATTGCAAATTAGTTAGCAGATCATTCTATATACAGTTACGAGCGTCATTCCTCATCGGCCTCTGTCACGGCTTGCTTTTTTTTTTAAATGGCGCCCTCTTATTGGTCGGCTACGAACACGCCACCTTTGCCCCCCCCCCCCCCCCCCCATTTCTGTAACTATTGTGTTGGAGCGGGTCGCTCCTTAAATAAATGCATATATTAGTTAATAACCAAATGGAATCCTCTCTTTCTTTTTCCCAGTAAGAGACGCCTACGGAAGCCAACAGTACATAGACAGATAAAGCACATAGGTTATAGTTATTAACTAACATATGCATTTATTTAAGGCGCCAAATTATAATTGTAACAAATAGTATTTGAATCAAAACATTCAATCGGGTAAAACACGGGTGTTGCCCGGTTCATTCGGCTAGTTTAAATATATCAGCCATAACAACGGAGACAATGGTCCACCCTGAGGACAGCCCTTTGTTAATATCTTTGAAACTTTCATATTATTATACTTGAAAATCGTTTTTCTATTTTTCAAAAAAGAACGTAAAATTTTGATCAATTCAACTGGTAAATTGTCTTCGTTTAAATTTTTTAAACAAGGCTGGCCACCTTGTATTATGCTCCTTTGTATATCAATTGCAATCAGCGTAACTAGTTGTTTCTGTCTATGTTCCACTATGATCTTTGTGATTTCTTTCAAACAGGTTATTGTTGACTTATTCTTCAAGAAACCATGTTGTCTGGGGCTAAGGAGATCATTATTTTTATAGTAATCGTATATTTTATTTTTCAAATTTTTTTCAAATATTTTTGATAAGTTAGAAATTAATGAAATAGGTCGATAACTCTTTACTAATTCTAAATTCGTTTTGTGAGGTTTTGAAATTATCCTGAGAGCTGCCTCTTTCCATCTATCTGGATAGTATCCGAAGTGAATGCATTTATTAAATAAATCGCATAATAATGGTAAAAGATTTGGAAGGGCACTTTTGATCATGTTATTACTTATACTGTGAACCCCAGGGGCTTTTTTAATGTCTATGTTAGATATTAGGTTCACTATTTCCCCTTCCTCAACAAATACTTTATTCTTGTTATTCATTTTTAGTTTGTAATTTCTAATTAGTTGTTGGTAAGAATCATCCGTATCGAAATTATCTTCTGGTTCCAACTCATTTAACAAATTGCTCATTGGTCGTTCTTTTAGGTGTTCTGGGGCATTGTCAATTAAGGGTGTTCCCCTTTGTTTATCTGGTGTTCTTAATTTATTTAAAAATTTGTATGCGTTACCAAATGGATTATTTGTAGAATTTTCTTCTATAAGATATCGCCAGTTAATTTTCTTTGCTTTATCAATTGCATTAGTGTATCGATTCCTAGTCAACTTGAATGTGTTATAACTGATTGCTCCGTGGCGATAATATAAGTTTCTTATATAGTGAAAATGATCTTTAAATTTTTTCAATTCATTATTCCACCAGTTATTTCTAGAATAATATTTAGAGTTGGAGGATATAACTTCCACAAAGATTTAAAGGCAGCTTCTGTTAAAAGGTTTGTAAGTCCATTTACTATCATATCAATATCTAAATCTGTATTAACTCTTTCCACTTTACTTTTAAGTCTTATTATTTCTGTTAAAGATATATTATGAGAAAATCGAGACCAATCAGCTTTTTTTTCTTTGAATTTCCATGTGGATTTTTGATTATTGAATGAGTATTCGTTTTTTATTTTTTTATTTCGAATTTTATAGCAACATGGTCCGAAATATTTGTTAGTTCTGAAGTTTGCCAATTATTTATTAAGCTTAATGATTGTTTATTGGAAATAGTAAGATCGATTATACTAGTTTCGCGACAGGTTGGCGTTTTTAGGTTATGTATAAAGAGATCGTTTTAATCTATAATTGGTTTTAATTTAAATGCATTAGAGTTAGTTACTTTGTCGAACCATAATGGGTGACGAGAATTAAAGTCGCCACAGAGTACTACTGGTTGGTTTTTATAGGTTTCAAGTAATCTGCTCATAAAATTCAGATGATAATTGTTTAGTGAATTAGGATGAATATAGAAATTTGAGATAATTATGTTTTCTTTAAAAGTAGATAAAGCCATTTTGTTGTACAAAAATAATTTGTGAAATTTTCTACCATGGAGCATTTTAGCTTTTTATTTAACACAATAATTGCCGTGTATTTTTCTTCTATCCTATTCGAACACACTATCTGAGAATCCATATCGTACATGATATTGTTGTGTGAACATAAGGTTCTTGAATCAAGAGAATATCGGTTGGGTTTTCTGTAATATAACCTTGTAATTCATTTATTGCCCTAATATTCTTTCTAACATTTTGTTGAATACATTTTAAGTTTTCATTCATTGTTGTTTACATTGGTAAGACATATATTATTAAATTATATATTTAACAAACAGATTCCTCGGTAATAGGCGTATATTGCGTTCTCTGTATGACTCTGTGTGTCCAGTTGTATCTTATACAATGGACATTCGTTGGAATTAGATCTATGATTTACTGAATGGTTTCTGAATTTTGGGTGTCTAGAACAATTATAACAATTTATTTCACCGGTGCAGCTGTGACTACCCTGAATACCACAGTTTTACATACTTTAGCATTTTGACAGTCTTTCAGTTTGTGGTTCGGGTTAAATTGAAAACAGTTCTGGCATTGTCTAACAAAAACTTTATCTTGAATATAGCATCTTTCAAATTCAGTATATACTTTATTTTTCATTTTCTTAAGTATTTGGTATACTTTAGGTGATCTCTTAATACTATGTTGTGTTGTGGTGTTTTGGATTTCATAGTGAAAAGTACATTCATTTCAGCATCCAAGCCTTCCAATTCTGGATTCATTTTGCATACCGTTTTTACAAAAGTCGCGATTTCTGTTATTTTGCATAAATGTTTGACAATGATTGTTGGATCTCTTGGCTTAGGTATGTAAATTTTGCTCATATTCTTTATTTCTTCTGAATTATTCAATTCTTCAAGTAATATATTTGTGTCTTTTTGGCATGGAGATTTTATAATTATAGTTTTCTTAGCGTTTATGATTCCATTAATTTTAATATTTTTACCTTTTTCTCTAATAATTTTGATATTATTAGAAATAGCTTGAATCACATCCTGACTGCGCACTTCGTTATTTAATGCTACAATTAAAGTAGATTCATCTTTGAATGTCTGCTGTTTTTTATCAATGAGTTCGGTTTCTTGTCTAACTGCTTGGGCATATGAAGGTTTAGACTTCGGTATTTCCTTGATAAATTTATCCAATTTTTGATCAATCATTTTACCTAATGTGTCAGTCAAACCCTCCGTAATGCTTTGTTTAGAAACTTCAGTAATAGACTCAATTCCATTTTTCGTTTGATTTATCATTGAAGCAAAAAAATAAATATCATTTTTATACAAATTGTTCTGATTAGTTTTAAATTTATTTTCAAAATATAATACATTTTCATCAAGTTTAACGTCTATCGCTTTTAAAATGGAATCCATTTTATTTTGGCCCTTTTTCTTTTTTCTCTTTTTCTAAGTATTGTTCAAACAAGTGGCAAGCGGTCGCGCCGCGCCGTCTGCTGATATGCAAATCAGCTGTATATAAAATGTTTAAGTGTACTTATGAGTTGGTTAATATATGTATAGTAATATAAGTAAGGTATAAAAGATTTTAAATTTCAAAAACAACACTAAAAACAAATTTGAAGTAATATTTACCGGAATTCGCGGAGCGCTGCAAAAAAACGTCCTCCCGACGTGACAACATAATGGGACGGTGTTTGGATCCACCGCAAATTATGAACTGCCCTTTCAACCGCCACCAAATCGACCGCAACCAGCTGCCGGGTACGGCAAGTTGGCGCATGCGCCAGTGTTCGGTGGCGGGCGCATGCGTGGCAGCGCGGCCAGAGAGGGGAGACAATGTTTTGACTTTACCACCAGCTAACGCCCATTCATTCTCCCATTTCATCAAACCACTTAAAAATATTCTTAACTATAGCTATTAATTTATAAAATTAATAATAAATAAAAATTAACATTAATATTTATTTTGATATTATATCTGAAGTAATTAAAATACCTGGAATAAATAATTGAATCATTTCTTGAAAACCAGAGGAACCACCACAGTTTTGGCGCAGCCGGCAGGATTTCAATTATTCAAGAATCAAAAAGATTTTATTCATTTGAATATTATATTTATTTCAGTCATTTTGTGAACATAAATTGGATTTTAATAATATTTAAGTAATAATTTGAATACTAAAAAAAAAATTAAGAATAAAAATAACATAATTAAGTCGAAAGAAAATATTATAAAATTGCAAAAATACAGCGGAGTTCAGAAGGATATTCTTGCCCAGAGCTAGGTGAAACCTTTGGAATTGCATGTTGCAGACGAAGATAAAACAATATAGTAAAATAATAATAATAAAAAATATATAGTAAAAGAACAAGGAACACATCCTCAGAAACTTCAAGTATCCCCTTTTACTGGGTCTTGACGTGGTAACTCTGTTCAATTTTGATGTCGACATCAAGAATTGTGTTGTGACTACTAAAGGACCGTCTTTGTATAATTGTAAATTTCAGGCGAATCATTTGAGAATAGAAAAAATCAGACCCTCGACAAGATATTACATAAATATAAACTATTTTCAGTGAAAATTCTTTTGATGTAGGAAAAATCGAAATTGCAAAACACAACATCCATACCGTTCCTCATCCGCCTTTTCAACTTCGATCGTATCGAAGAGCACCTCAGAGTATGATGAGATCAAACGACAGATTGAAGATTTAAAGAAAAAAAATGATTAGTTCGAGACAGTCGACAATCCCAGTCACACTCGCATCGAAGGCGGATGGCCAAAAGAGGCTTTGCGTTTATTACCGCCGCCTCAATGCCCATTACTATTGACGACAAGATACCTCTGCCTGACATCCAAGAAGTCATTGATCGTCTTCAGGGAGCAAAATACTTCAGTTCGTTGGACATCGCCTCAAGTTATTGGCATGTCGAAATGGCTCCAGAAAGCACAGAAAAGACAGCATTAATCACCAACGAAGGGCTTTATGAGTGGTTGGTAATTCCCTTTGGGTTGAAAGACACCGCTGCTACTTTTCAGCGAATCATACAACAAACCCTTGGTCCATTAATGTACAGGTAGGCTCAACTATCTTGATGATTTCATCATATTTTCAAAAACCTTAGAATAATATTTTGACCTTCTATCAAAAGTACTAGAAAAATTATATTCCCAAAACCTCAAGTTCAAGCTCCAAAAATGTTCTTTTATCAGAGAAGACATAGAATGTCTTGGATGTATCATCGAATACAATCAGGTTATACCTTCTCCTCGGAAAAAAGAAGCAGTTAAAAGTTTTCCAATTCCCAAAACAGTCAAAAACGTACAGAAATTTCATGGATTATGTAGTTATTATCGGATATATATAAAGATTTCAGTTCAATAGCAACACCCGATCCCAATCCCAAAGATCAGAATACCACCAGAAATTAAGTTGTGTAGCTGAATGGTCTGGACTCATAGAAGGATTCATCAATTACACGAAACAAAAACAGAATTCTTCACATCTCTGCGTTACATCAACGTCCAGACCCACTCCGGTCCCATTACACTACAGCAACAAAGTGGTTGGAAGTATAACACTACAAGATTCCATTTCAAGATCGTAGATGACGAAATAAACCTAAGAGTTGTCGCTAGAGGTTTTGATTGTTGCATCACGATCGCTGAAATACTAGAGGGCTTGTAAAATAGAGGATTGGAAATGACAAAAATTACCGAACTTCCCAAAGCAGGAACAAAAGGAGGAGTATCACTCATCCAGGTAACACTTCGTAGAGTCATGGATACAGCATTGAAATAACAAGGAGAGAGAGCCTTTTTTGAGAGAATGTCAAAGGTCAAAGAAGATTTGTCGAATCCAAGAAAAATAATAGCCAGGGTTTCCCAAGTTACAGCCGTATGTCCCTTCTCCAACATATGCATATGTGACTGCCCCTGACTGGAAGGAATGTTGCTGCATCTATATACAGACGAAGTCGCAAAATTGGTTCCAGTTTATGATCTTGACGCAGATTAGCTGAAACTCCAAGAAATTCTGGTGTTTGTCAATATTTGGTGCGACAAATAGCGGATTGAACTGAACCCACTTAAAAGGGAAGCTGTTCTTTTTCAGACAGATTACACAAAATAAAAAAGCCCTTAGATTATCTAGACTTTTCTGACGAACCAATAAAATGGAAGGATAGCATCCGCTACCTCGGCGTCACATTCAATCAACATTTAACCTTTCAAAGCACGCCCAGAACTGAATAGATCTCACAAAGGTAGAAAGGCGTAGGTCTAGCGATACTATTAGGAAACACAAAAGCAAATTTATTTACATTGAAAGCGAACAATCGACATATCAATTATAAAACTGAATCTTACCTATGACCACCCAGTCTTCATAACTGCAAAGTAAACTATATTCATGAAAAAATTGTGAAAAAAGTTTTAAAATTACAAAATATTTTCTCACAATGAGTTTCTTTTTATTACAAAACGCTAGCTTTCAAGCGATAATCGCTCCTCAACGGGATTAATAAAACATCGACTATTTCCTAAAAGATATATTTACAAAATATGTCTATTTACATTTTCAGAGCATTCAGAACCCACAAAATTGATCTATTGATTTCTTCTGAGATATCGGTATTGCGATGGTGATTCTATCTTCCTGTCTATGCTATTATATTCATTGGAAATGAGAGATTATAAGAGTAACCGACTTTTAAAAATTCGTAAGCCATCGGTACCACTCAGACCTATTATAACATATCACCAGTCCCCCGCAATACATCTCTTTAGATATTAAGCAAGTTACCTCGCGCCCATGGTTAAGTCAAGTAACCTCTTCTCAATATTCAGCATTCCTCATTTTATTACGCAAATTAGAATTTCAAAACCAAGTCCAGAGTATAAGATATGTTCCTTTGATGTTACTTCCCTTTTCCTCTCCCTACAACATGATCTGATCATAGACAGCTTAAAATAATTACTCACCACCCAAAATGTCAAGGTTCCGGAGATTAACGGATTGGTTGAAATGTTTCACACCTGTTTAAAAATGACCAACTTTACCTTCTAAGGGAAGCTTTATTAGCATATATGTGGGTCTCCCATGGGCAGTCCACTATCCTTTGTAGCAGCTGAAGTGGTTATGAGCAGACTGGATAAATGGATCAATGATC
This sequence comes from Cordylochernes scorpioides, assembly GCA_030710605.1. Classification (NCBI taxonomy): domain Eukaryota; kingdom Metazoa; phylum Arthropoda; class Arachnida; order Pseudoscorpiones; family Chernetidae; genus Cordylochernes; species Cordylochernes scorpioides. Next base: position 34,190,135 of record CP092883.1, read on the forward strand.
AGAAAAATCTGAGAATAAAAATGTGGTGGAGATATGTTGATGACATATTTTGTGAGTATCACCACGAGAATGAGCTTTTTATCTTGGAAACCTTGCATAAGTATAATAGCCACATTAAATTTACTATGGAAACTGAAAGCAATCAAGTACTACCATACCTAGATATTCTTGTAATTAGAACTCCTAAAGGAAACCATACTTCAGTATATTATAAACAAAATTTAAAACCTTCATATTTACACTTCAGATCATACAAACTAATAGAACATAAAATAACAGTTGTTAAAACGCTTACTAAAAGAATTCAAACCCATTGTTCCCTGCCTGTTATTAAGAAGCTGAAAAAAGAAAATATCCTCAAGAACCTTAGCCTAAGAGATTATTATTCACAATTTATCAATAGACACAGTTTTAACGCCTCACCACATAGAACAGCTAAGGTATATAGAAACAAATGCATTCTATCTTATTCAAAATGTAATGAAAAAGTAGCACATATTTTTCGCAGACAAGGAATTCAAACGCATTTTAGTAACCATCAATCCATAGGTTAACTTCTTAGAAATCCCATAACTAAATCTGAAAAATAACTGGAACCTAAACTTCAAACCAATGCAATTTACTCAATTCAATGCCAAGACTGCAATTCTGCTTACAAAATTGAGAAAGGAAGATCAATACAAATTAGACTTAAGGAACACAACAGAAATATTAGAACAAAAGACCAACGTTCTATGATCTATCAACATATTGCGCAGACCGGTCACCAATTTAACATAACAGAAACGAAATGCCACTACAAATATATTATGAACAAATATGAACGGTTACACTTAGAATCTCTCATTTCCAATGAATTTAACAGCATAAACAAGAAGATAGATTTACCATCGCAATACCGATATCTCAGAAATAATCAATAGATCAATTTTGTGGGTTCTGTATACCCTAAGAATGTAAATAGGCATATTCCCTAAATTTGTTAAATTACATACCAATTTAAAATTTCAGTTGTAAATATCCACGCTGCGCGCGTATGTTTTTGTAAATATTTCTTTTAGGAAATAGTCGATGTTTTATTAAGCCCGTTGAAGAGCGATTATCGCTTGAAAGCTAGCGTTTTGTAATAAAAAGAAACTCATTGTGAGAAAATATTTAGTAATTTTAAAAGTAAACAATTTTAAAATATTTTTAAAGCGTTGAAAACCAGATCATTACGCAAATAATAGGTGCCCCGTGGTTTTTCGAGAGCAGTATAATTAGAAAGGATCTCAACATAAAAAAAAATATAAACGATTTCATATTGAACAACTTTGAAATTCTGCACAAAATTAGAAACGCTCGTAAATACAACCTTTAAAGAACCTCACAATTACAAAGAAGAAACGAAGAAAAGGAACCCCAAACCACAGAAACCCACCTGCTCTAATAACTCAGAAAAAGCGAAGATAAATAGGAAAAAAAAAGAGAGAAAAATGTGGTCAGAACAAATTAAATGATGAAAACATATGATTTCAGAAGAACGGACATTCAAGATCTGCAACACGAGGCTCTAAACTGGTAAATATGTGAACTGCCTTATTTGAAAAACCTCCATGCAATGGTTACTACAAATGGTCAAATATCTTTAAAGCTAAACAATACACATCTAAAAAAACCTTTGTACACTTTTTTTTCAATCTCATTTAACACTATCCATTTGCAAGTAAGACGATAGTTCTAATATATTCAAACTTTTACCCGAATACCTTAGCAATCAATTGCCTTATCTCTCAAGGAACATATCTAATTATGAGTACAATTGGTCGAATATATTAAACCAAAATTACCTTAGCAACCATTTTCTATTTGCCTCAATTCGATTAACCCAACTCAATGGTGAAAACAAACGTTTAAATAGCTCGAAATTACATTTCTTGACACCTTGGCAACCATGGTTTATTTACCTCAATTCGATTAATTCAACTCAATGGTGAAAACAAAGGTTTAAATATCTCGAAAATGTTATTCTTGACTCCTCAGCAGCCAGTTTTTCCCTTTATTTTTAAATATTCTACTCAAAGGTGAGTACTTATTGTCAAAAATGTTACACTAAATATCCTTTATAAATCATTGTGCGTTGACATTATTTCAATGAACTCTATACCCAATGTTGAGTACAAACGTTCAAATATCTCCAAGCTTATAGCTTGAACACCGTTACAACCATTGTGCCTCCACGTTATCCCAATGAACTCTGTCCAATGTTGAGTACATAAGCTCAAATATTTCGAAGATTATAGAATTAATGCATTGCAACCATTGTGCGTCTACATTATTTCAATGAACTCTGACTCCAATGTTGAGTACAAATGTTTAAATATCTCCAAGATTATAGCGTGAATACCGTTGAAACCATTGTGCGCTCGCATTATCTCAATAAACTCTGTCTCCAATGTTGAGCACAAATGTTCAAATATCTCGAAGATTATAGCGTTGAGCACACACAACCGTTGTACACTTGCTAATATTAATGAAATATACTTAATGGTGTTACTTAAATTAGGAAATATATCGAATGCGATAAACCATAAGCACTTTGGCAACAAATGTTCAATTGCCTCATTTAAATGGATTATACCCAAAGGTAATTTACCTTTGTTACCAATTTTAGATAAATGTTGAATTTGTACTAGTATTTTCTATGAATTCTAATGACTCTCTAAATTCTTCCCGTTTGAAGTATATAATTCATATTTTAATCAAAATAAAAGCGTATATAGAAACATTTAATCTCTATTGTCTTTAGTTTAGATATATTATACTTTATCACTAATAATTTGCTATGCCAGTGATGTCACTATTGATTTATTGGCTGCCTTTTGTTTCCCAGTGGCATCTGGCATTATCGGCGTCAACTAACAGAGCGGCGCATGCGCGAGCCACTTCATTTTTATTCATCGTTGCATACACATAAGGCAGAGGTCGCAAAAACTTTAGATAATATATTAACGGCTTTAATGTAAACTCGAAATAACACTAGAACATTAAGTTGACCGACCTACTGCCGCTATTTTCATGATAAAAGCTTCAATGTGCTGCTAAATTGTTAAAGATTTTAAATAGGCCAGATTACTGACATGTGGAGATTTCACATTGAATCGGAGGCCGAAAAATCTGAGAATGATGATGAATGTTTGGGATACACACGATTTTTCTTTCATAGTTTGTATAATTTCACTTCTACAAAAATAACATTAAAATTAGTTTTTTTACTTGTGAAAGAGAGGTTCAAATTATTTTTCAAACAAGTTTAATATTTCTTTGAGACATATTACATTTTCTTCAACAAATAGATAAAAGAATAATGTCATAGTTTACAAAATAAAGCATGAAAATCACATGAGCTGCACTTTTGTACATATTGAGTATTATTGAGCTCGATCACGTGTGCAAAACGCTAATGTTTTTGTATTTTTATATTCTCTCTGGATTAAATAACATATGCAATAATATGGAGTTTTTCTGATACACATGTGTAAGATGCTGATGTCCTTTAGTTATAGTAATAACCTAGAAGTAAATTGGAGTGAAATTCATGGATGATTTCATCAGTGTTTAGTTAGACGATAGTAACAATATTTCGCAGAGGTATTATTGTGATTTCACCGCTACTCTGTGTTGTGACGACGATCTAAGTTTTATAGAGGGAGCCACTCACTTCTATTCTTGGTCGGCGGGGTTGAATGTTCGAAGCAGAGGTGTCGCTGCTTGTACCACTTTTAAAATTTACGACGAAAACAGGAGGGAAACTTATATTTATTATCAATTAAGAAAATAGTAATAGATTATTTAACGAATTATATATTTAAACTAGCGGATGTGTACCCGGCTTCGCCCGGGTTTTATCCGGGTGAAAGTTTGCCTTACGAATATTATTGATAATAATATTCCAGAACACACAGAATATTATGATAATAATATTCGTTACATTATATATTCATATAATATATAAAATATATTTTTCGAGCAAACATCCACTCTCTCTACTGAATATATTTTTAAAAAGATATATTATATAAAAATAAATATATCTAGAGATATACTACATGATCTTAGCCAAAAGGCAAGAAACGATATTTTATATATAGAGATGACCTGGCTCCGTGTGTCTTCTGATCGAGTTATGTCTCGATAGTAGAATTTTGTTCCTGGATACTAAAAAATATTATCTGGCTTCGCCCGTGGTCTGCTTTAGTAAATATTCCCCTAAAACATTTTGTTTATGTCAATCAATCATGATACAGCAATAGTGTCATCATTTCTGACTTCTGACATGATTTCTGAAAATATTGTTGCTCAGTACCTGGTTAATTATAATTTTTCTTGTTTAAAAGCGCGACAAAAAACTCTTCCAGATTTACCTCTCTGTCCTGTTCAAATTTCAGCGAGGTTAGTTACATATTGAGGGCGTGCATAGCCGACAAATATATATATATATATGTTCCTGGCTTCGCCCGATTTTTACCCGAGTGAAGTTTACTTAATAAACATTTGTTAAAACGATTCTAGCAAACATCCAATCCCTACTGAATCTACACTTGTCTATACTCTCGATAATATGAAATATTTTCCCGGTCCCTTTAAAAATACTCGATAAGTTAAATTTAAATCAATATTAATTGGTCCACTCGGTAATTTGAAGTTGAAGGAATGTATCATGCCAGAAAAGAACATTTGTAAATAACTGTATTTAGCGAATGTACCCGGCTTCGCCTGGTTTATAGCAGAGTAAAAGTTTGCCTAACGAACATTTGTTAAAACGATTCTAGGAAACATCCAAAAACCTATATATATATTTATAAACAAATATAAATATAAATATTTTTATATGCGTTTAGAATTTCGCCAGACGATCCATGCCCCTGTCGCATCTGCAGAAATGCAATACTCCCTTTCTCGGAAAAGATATAAAAGGCCCCCGTTAGCCAAATATACAGTCACTTGACAGTCACTTCACCATCTGCGTGAGCCCTCGTCGGTTGTACCCCAGGTCCACCTCATCCACCATGTAGACCAGTAAGAACTTTTCCATCTCCATCTTTCGCTCCTAGCTCAACTTTTATCTGTTCACGAACTTTCCTAGTGCAACTGTGTCTTCGTTTTTTTGTGTGGACATTCCCAAGCTTTCCACTCTGCCTCGACCACGACTGTCTGTACTCTGTGAGAACTGTTAAAGGTCTCCCAAGGTGCAGAGTGGTACTAGAAAACTCCCCATCCTGACTGTTCCTCTCGGTCAACACAGTATAGCGAGAGCTGACAGGGACTCACACCATAGATTAAGTCGACTGGATACCTCACCACAGTTTTAGTCGACAGGATTCTACAAGGGTCAACAGGACCGCATCACATATATTTTTCAAAACATTTATCAAATTTTAAATAAGATATATTTAATAATAAATTATTTCTAATTTTCTCAATGAATTATATTTATTAATTTAAAAATGCATTTTTCTATCATCATCACATACAATGTTATTTTTATATATGAACAAACGATAATAAACAACAAAAACAATACAATTTGCATCTTCATCATTATAAAACAACAACAAATTAAATTATCAATGTAAAAATATATTTTTTAACATTACAACATTTTAACATTTAACACAAAACGTTACAATAATTTCTTTAAATATATATTAATACTAGCCGAATGACCCGGGCAACGCCCGGGTTTTACCCGATTAAATGTTTTTATTTAAATACTATTCGCTACAATTATAAATTGGCGGCGTGGATGTCACTCTTGTGAAACGTCCCGCTCCAAACTTTGTGTCTGAGAAGCGATATTTTTATAAAAAGATGATCTGGCTTTTGTTTTCTGCTCGAATGAATGTTTTTCTGTTAGAATTTTGTTCCTGCGTACAAAATAATAAGCTGGTTTCACCCGTGGTCTCTGCTTTTTGGAATTTTTCCCGATATAATTTTGTATCTGATAATCTTACATGATACAGCAATATCGTCATCATCATTTTCTGACTAATAATATATAGTTTTAATAATTAATTTATATATTTTTTAAAATAGCCTATCGTCTTCCCCGTATTTTTTTACCTATGTATGGAAATTTTGGTTTGAATTAGTGAACTACTGCGAATTTGTATACCGGACATACAAACCCACAAACAAACAAACAAACATACAAACATTCATTTTTATATATATAGAAGATATAATATAAACTAGACGAATGGCCCGGGCAACGCCCGGGTTTTACCCGAGTGCGTATATATTTTAAAAACGTTTTAATTCAAATACTATTCGTTACAATTATAAATTGGCGCCATGGATGTCACTCTTGTGAAACGTCCCGTTCCAAACTGTGTGTTTTTAAAATGTTTTAATTAAAATACTATTCGTTACAATTATAAATTGGCGCCGTGGATGTCTCTCTTGTGAAACGTCCCGCCCCAAACTGTGTGTGTCTTGAAAATATAAAAATAAAAATATGAATTTTCATAAAGATTTCATCATGTCGATTTTTTTTTTTGCATTTCACCTACTAAATCGATAGAGATAATTACATTTTCAACATGAACTTAGGTATATTGACTAAATAGAAAACTGCATAGTAATAAAGATCATTTTTTAAAGGCACCATATCGTTTTTTTTTTTTCAATAAAATCGAAACAAAAATTAACGATAAATAACGATAATAGCCTTAAAAAGAAATTGCCTTAAAAAAAAGAAACATTCGCGGTGATTTTGTCTTGCATTCGTTTATACAATTATTATATACGAATGACCCGGGCGCAACGCCCGGGTTTTACCCGATTAAATGCTTTTATTCAAATACTATTCGTTACAATTATAAATTGGCGCCGTGGATGTCATTCTTGTATAATAATAATATATAAATGAGTTTTAAAAATTGTAAAAAAAAAAAAAAAAATGCATCGGCCGGGAATCGAACCCGGGCCACCCGCGTGGCAGGCGAACATTCTACCACTGAACCACCGATGGTTATGAAAAATCCCATCCGTGAGCTTCAGACAGACAGAATAAGGCAAATATATAAGTAGATGAGTTTTAAAAATTGTTAAAAAAAAATGCATCGGCCGGGAATCGAACCCGGGCCGCCCGCGTGGCAGGCGAGCATTCTACCACTAAGCCACCGATGCTTTAAAAAAAAAATGGCCATATTTAGGTATTCATTCCATTCCGGATTAGTCCGCGTAAAAAAAAAGTTCTTCAAATGAAAAAAAGAAATAGCCAAAAATACTAATCAAAATTCAGCCGAAAATTTTCCTCAGGTTTATAAAAAGCGACATGCAAAATTTGGTACCAATTGGTTCAGTAGTTTTTGAGTTTATCGCGAAACAGACTGACAGACAGAAATTGACTTTTATATATATAGAGATTGAAATGCCAAGTTTTTTTCACAACGTCATTGGAATATTATATTACTGAATTCTCAAATTAAATCCATTATACTTTGAACATATTTTAGCATTTTCACAATTTATATATGTAATTTCACCAGAATCAGCGAGAGGCGCTGCTTGCTAGTGAAGGTAAAATATTTGCAAATTAAATTGCAACGAATATTTATTTAAAATCAAATTCAAACCAGAAACCTACCAGTAGTATAGTAAATAACTTCTCAAAGTGTCACGGCGATTGGATAATCTTACCTTTTAAAAACATCCATCGTGTAAACAAACAAACATTCATCGTGTAAACAAATACGTGTAAATTTATTAATCAATCAAATTCATTTATCGTCGCGACCAGTGCGGCGCCAAGCGGTAAAAGGCTGGAAATAACGCTTTTTTGTTTTACATTTAAAAAAAAAAAACACATTAACCTTTTCAGTTTTTTGAATAGCCTATATGTGTTAAACGAAATCTTTAATTACCTACATGCGAAATTCATAATGATTTATTCTGTAGATTTTGCGCAACGCGATAACAAACATCGATTTTGGATTTCATTTTTATATATATAAAGGATATAAAAGATATAATGTAACGAATATTATTATCATTATTATCATAATATTCTCTTGTTCCGGGATATTATTATCAAAAATTTTCGTTAGGCAAACTTTCACTCGGATAAAACCCGGGCGAAGTCGGGTACACATCCGCTAGTAAATAATATTTCCAATTAATTTAATTTGAAAAATATTATTGAATAAATAAATAAAATCCTACCTTCTTAAAAGGAAAAAAAAAGGTTATTCGAAATGCAATTTTTGCACTTCTAGTCTAAATGCTGAAACAAAACCTCAGCTACTTACGTGCGAAATTTTCCAATACAGTTTTAATTAAACCAGGTTCTGGGGGCGTATAAATTTGATAACGATCGATTTTTATTATTTCCAAAGAGTTTAAAAATATATTTTTTTACGTTTGTGTATTTTAAAATTTATTATTTCTTTTTTTCAATGAATTTTTAATATTAATTCAAAAAGTCATTTTTTTATCATCATAAAATACAATGTAATTTTTTTATAAACAAACGATAATAAGCAACAACAATGTAATTTGCATCTTCATTATTATAAAACAAAAACAAATAAATTAACAATGTAAAAATATATTTTGACAATAAAACATTTTAACATTTAATATAAAAACGTTACAATATACACTGGTCCGCAAAATTAAAGGAACAACATATTTCTTTCATTTATCTCAAATTTTATTGAACATTTATCAATGAAATTTTATACACAAATTTATTATTCCATTATTGATTAGAATACAATTGTACAACGAATCACAAGTTTTACGAAGGAGCCTCTTCATTTATACTTGAGCTAGCTTTCGAACCTTTCGGTTCTTCGACAGGCGTGGCTAGTATGACTATAGTCATACTAGCCACGCCTGTCGAAGAACCGAAAGGTTCGAAAGCTAGCTCAAGTATAAATGAAGAGGCTCCTTCGTAAAACTTGTGATTCGTTGTACAATTGTATCAATTATACGGAGTTTACCTGTAGAAAAATTGATTAGAATACCCGAAATCAAAGAATTCTAACACGTATTTTATGCAAATTATCCGGTCAAGCAATGATCTTCTTGCAGTTAGTGCATAAATATCTTGGATATTGTTATTAATATGGGGTGTGATCGCCTTTAACTGATAGACAGGCTCTACATCGGTGACCCATACTAAGAATTAGGGAGTTTATCAGCTCCTGTGGAATCAACGCCCACTCTTGTGTTAAGGCTGTTTCTAGCTCATGAGTGTTTCTAGGAGGGGGTTGGAGGGATGAGATCCGCCGTCCTAGGTTGTCCCATACATGCTCAATGGGATTAAGGTCTGGGGATCGAGCTGGCCAATTCACCCGAGCAATTGCATGGTTTTGGAGAAAAGTGTCGACCACACCAGCCCTATGTGGACGGGCATTATCATCCATTAGAAGATAGTTTTCTCCCATTTCCAATGCTTGAGGCATCACATATGCTGCCAAGATCTCGTCCCGATACCTCTGTCCAGTCAGGGTCCTTGCCGAAAAATATGGAGTGCTGTGCGACCGCCCAAGAAGATTCCAGCCCAGACCATTAAACCTTGGCTTCTGAAGGGATCCCTTTCAACCATATTCCGAGGATTATTTCTGGTTCCTACCTCTCTCTAGACAAAGACACGACGAGAATTGCTGTTTAGAGAGAATCTGGACTCATCAGTGAACATTACACGCCTCCATTCATCTGGATTCCAGGCGACATGTTGTCTGCACCAAAGTTTCCTTGCTCTCTTTTGAGGTGGTGTCAATAGCACACAAATTTTGGGTCGTCGAGCATAGAGGCCCTTCTTTTGAAGCCTTCTGCGTATTGTATCAGTTGATACTAAGACGCCTGTAGCTGCATTGAGGTCACTTCGTAGTTGCGATGCTGTCATTCTTCTATTGCGACGCACAAGGAGACTCAAATAACGGTCTTGATTTAACGTTGTGACCCTTGGCCGTCCTTGTCCGGGTGTTCTGGCAACATTAGCTGTCGTTTGAAATTTTTTCCAAAGCCTTGAGACAACGTTTCTTGTCACTCCAAGCCATCTTGCTACTTCTGCCTGTGATTGGCCTGCATCCATCCTTCCAATAGCTTGCCATTTTTCATTTTCTTGTGATAAATGTTGCCTATAAGCCATGAAAACTAAAAAACAAAAAGGTTCAATAAAAATCTAGTGGAGCGTAAAATTAGGACGCTTTGAGAAAGACTCAGGCACGTGCTGGAGGCGGAGTCAACGTAGACGGTGGTATTTTGCATATTGGGAACAACTTTATTTGTTTTTCTGTTTTACATACTCTCTTAATTCATGAAAGCTTCTGAATATACCAAAACTTAATATATATCCCTTAATATACCTTTTCTTTTTCTTAAACATGTGTTGGTCTTTTAATTTTGCGGACCAGTGTATATATAATCTTACCTTTTAAAAACATTCATTGTGTAAACAAACTACATGCAAAATTATTAACCAATCAAATTCATTTATCGTCGCGACTAGTGCGGCGCCAAGCGGTAAAAGGCTGGAACTAACGCTTTTTGGTTTCACATTTAAAAAAAAAAGCACATTAACCTTTTTAGTTTTTTTGAATAGACTATATGTTAAAAGAAATATTCAGATACCTACATGTAATTTCATAATGATTGATTCTGTAGATTTTGCGCAACGCGATAACAAACATCGATTTTGGAATTCATTTTTATAGATATAAAGATGTATTTACACTATAACAATTTTTTTTTTCGTTTTTCCAGCCGCTGCATCCCCGTTACCCCCTTCGTCGGCCTCCCATTGGCTGTCTCGAATTCCTTCTTTTCCGACTGATATAATGAAAGCAATATAATCGTATTTTATATATATTTCATTCAATATTTAGAAATGTATTATATATATCTCTTTATCATATTATATTAGACCCTTATACACATTTATCTATTTATTTAATCGCTAATGAGAGACAGAAAGAGAGTGATATGATGAGGCGCGGGCGCTATATACATATCTTTCTCCTCTCATATCAATCATAATAGTCGGTAATATCTCAACACGCGGATTTTAAAGAAAGCGTTTTGTGATTTATTCTAACGGCTCTATTTCGGCATCCCCCCAACCTCCTGTGATGCGTATATTGATCGCCAACTAAAAACCTTTACGAAACTATGAAAAATTATTATCCAGCTTACACAAATTCGACTTTGTAAAAATGACCGTGTAAGGTAAGGAAATACTTAAAACTTTGAGGTGATATTGTAGGGCAAAGAAGCACCTACACATTTGAGGTTAGTGATATTGTAGAATATGGAAGCACCAACACCTTTGGGTTAAGTGATATTGTAGGATATGAAAAGACCTACACCTTTGGGTTATATGACAGTGTAGGGTAAAGGAAGTACTTACAACTTCAGAAATTCTCTACGTCCCTCTTTAAGAAGCAGATTTTTAAGACTGTTTTTGGAGAGTTGCAGTAGGTTGTGGACGAAGAAATCTTCTTTGAGGTCCAGCTATTCATTCCAGCAAATACAAATTAGGTTTCACTAAGACACAACATTTCACAATTTGTTTGTATAAGCCAGTATGTATAAGTTTGTATGGCATTAGCCTTACTAGATATTTTTGACAAGTTTTTCAAAGCTACCTCTACCTACTATTATTAATATCATGTGTTGATAAGTAATTTTAAAGAATTTATTATTATGTTGTGTATATTGATTTTATAATTAACATTGTAAATCTCTCAAAATAATGGCAACACAATTCATAAACAGTAGATTGATGCCAGGCCAGGGAGGCCAGTATCGAAATTTTCAAAATAAAACCTCAAGATTGGTTCTACTAAAGTGCCTAAATGCTATTAGTGTCGATTCATTATCAGTAATAGCTGAAAGTGAATATTTTTGAAGTTTTCAATATATATAATTTTGTATTTATATGTAAAAAATAGAAACTACCGATTTTCCCGAATATGATAGCAATGTATTATTAATAATAATGTATTTATTATTATTGTGACTTGGCCAACAAAATATTTATCGCTTCCGTCTTCCAATTCTTGTTTCAAAACTTTTCGTATTTACTTTTTGTTTTCATTCTGTAATATTCTATTGAATACAATCGTACAAATTTCTCTAAATGTCATTTGACAAGAGCTTAATTATTCATTTAGATTTTATAAAATTTGGTTCAATATCTAATGATTTTATACATTTGTCGAAGTCGTATTTAATTTCTGTATTTATGATATTTGTGATAGAATCCTTCAAAGAATTTTTGAATTATAGAATCGTGTATGTTTTGTGAATCTTTAGATGTTTGCTTCATTTTAATGAAATATTTTTATTCGTAAACTAGAAGGTAAAATTACACTCTCATCTTCATCAAAAAATATTTCAATCAACCTTTTGAGAATTAGTACTTCATTAATTGATGTTAAATTATTTATAATACAATATAATTCATGTATATTCTTTTTCTATTCCTTTAAGAGAAGTTAAATTATGGTGAGAACAATTTAGATCCTGTACATTCACTATATTTTCTATTTCTGTAAGAGAATTTGAATTATTGCTCTAACAAACTAATTTCTGTAAATTTACACAAAATTCTATTTCTTTGAGAATTTAGATTATTTCCTGAACAATGTAATTCCTCTGAATTCACACAACCTTCTATTTCTTTAAGAAAATGTATATAATTTCCAAAGCAATCTAATTTATCTAAATTCACACAACCTTCTATTTATTTAAGAGAAGTTAAATCATTATAAGAACAAGCTAGTTACTCTAAATTCACACAACCTATTTATTCAAAAGAATTTAGATATGAAAAAATAGTATAAATGTGATATTGTACTGGGATAGGGCTCATAAATTCAAAAAGTAAAAAGGCATCTCCTTATCGGGCAAATTACATTTGCTGATGGCCTGCGCCTGCGCCGCGAAATAGACCTAGTGTTACCCTTACTAGATATCCTGGTTATTCGCACCGCACACAAGATACACACAACAGTATTCCACAAAAAGAGCACACCACCTCTTTACACCCATTTCTCCTCCAATAGTCCCATAGCCTATAAAATCAATACAGTCAGGACCTTAACTAAAATATTATACACACATTGCACTTTACCTATATATAAAACCATAGAAAAATCCAGAATTATTTCCCTTTTGACCACTGCAGGATACCCCAGATATTTCATAGAAAAACATTCTTTTGATCCTATTGCTCCAAGGTCAACCACTGTTTATAAAGCCACTTGTTTCCTTCCTTTTTCCCCGATCTCCGTTTCTATCTCCAGAATTCTTCGCCCTTACGGCATTCATGTCTTTTACAACAGTCCTCCTAATATTGCAACTCTTCTCAGGAATCCCATTACCAAAGCAGATAAACCTAACAACCCCATCATTCCACTGGTGCTGTGTACGCGGTTTCTTGCCAAGATTGTCCAGCCTCCTATGTGGGCGAGACTGGTAGAACCGCGCACATCAGATTAACAGAACATAAACGGAACATAAATAATAGGGATCCCAAATCACTCATATATCAACATATCTCACACACAGGCCATAAATTTATTCTAGACCATCCCAAAATCCTTTATCAGCATATACGCAGCAAGCAGTTTAGATTATATCTAGAATCAGTCATCTCCACTTAAACTAACAATATCAACAGAAAAATAGATCTTCCTGAGGTCTACCATATTTTAATACAATAATTATTTTTCCTTGTTGTCATAGATAACCCTCGTTGGGTAATCTGGTTGGAGGGAACCCTGCTTGTCGTTCAAACTAGGGTCGACAATGGAGGTGAGAGATGACACCAGCTCCCTTTGTGTGACCCCACTTCTATCTTTGGATTTAGAAAGCTTGTGGAAATTAAATGCAATAGGAGTCTCTTACACGGAGGTTGAGAAGAAGTCTCAGTCATTACAAGCTGAAATGGAGGAACATTTCGCTCACACCACGACGAGAGATATTGAGGGGCGCTATGAGGTAGCTGTACCCTTGGTGCAAGACAAGGAAAGAATTGCAGCAAATAGAGACCTAGACGAAAACAAACTAATTTCTCTAAGAAGAAACCTGAACAAGTTGGAGACATGAACGAGTGTATGGACAAATCTTTAAAGAATGGATGAATCAGGATATAATCGAGTGTGCCAGAGAGGATAAACTAGATGGTGTACACTACCTGATACGTCGACCAGTGTATAAAAGGAACTGTCAAACTTCTAGAATACGGCCAGTATTTAATGCGTCGGCCCGGAAGAGAGGTAAACTTTCCCTGAATGACTGTCTGGATAAGGGACCCGATATAATAGAAATTATACCAAGACTTGCGGAAATATGAAGTAGGCGTCTCTTCCGATATTAAGTAGCATTTTAACAAATTTGAATAAAGGGAGAAGACCGAGATTATTCACGATTCCTGTGGCACACAGAAGACGGATGATTGATCATGTATCGACATAAAAGGGTTGTTTTTGGAATTACGACTAGTCCGTATCTTTTAAAGGCTACCTTATCTCTCCAATTAGGTAAGGTTCCTGAACGTTTTAAAATCACAGCTGAACAGTTGTAATGATCTTTTTATATTGTCAATTATTTAGCCAGTTTTCAGAATGTTTAGAAATAGAGAAATTCGTGGAAGAATCTACTGAACTGCTCTCTCCAGCTTGTTTCAATCTTCTGGATTGGTGCCCAACGTTATTGACTTTTCTTTTATGAACCCACTGAATAAGGAAATGTACATTTTAGGAATAACATGGAATACTAATAGAGACACACTGGCAATTGCTTTGGAAGATTTTGAATTAATTGAACCAAACACAAAGAGAAAAGTACTTGGCACAAAGATTTTGAAGGAGGTTTAGCAAACTAAAACACTTGCCTAACATAGAAATTCCTATATGGCTCTGTTTTAAGGACTATGTAGAGAAAACCACTCTCCACATCTTTTGCGACCCCAGTCAGTTTGCCTATGCAACCTGTATTTTCCTCCGTATTGAAAAGGAAGATAGAATGGACATCTAATTAATACAGGCTCGAACACGAGTAGCTCCACTGAAGAAACTCACCATCCCAAGATTGGAATTTTGGCTTGTCTGATTGTAGCTCGTTTGGCAGCTAACGTCATTCAAGATTTGGAATTTGAGTAAATTCCAAGATTTTATTGGACCGATTCGATTAATGCTCTCTGTTGGATCCAAAAGGAAGACAACTGGGCACACTTTGTGATGAACCGTGTTAAGGAAATTCATAATCTTAGCTCCCCCGAATCTTGGCGCCACATACCAGGCCAATTAAACCCGGCAGACCTTCCATCTCGGGGATGTTCAGCAGAAACACTTAAGGAGACAAAATGGTGGGAGGGACCTGCATGGTTAAAGGTATCTCAAGAAGAGTGGCCCAAATCAACCATTATCCCTGATTTAGAGATTGTTTATTCTGAAAGGCGCAAGATCATCCTGAACACCTTGTGTACAAGAGAAAATGAAAATTTATTTGAACGTTATTCCAATTTTTTTTAGAATAGTACGAATTACCGCCTGGATATACAGATTCTACAACAACGCCAAGATTAATTGAAGAAAGATCATTTTAGAATATCTAAGTACAGAAGAAATCACTAAGTCATAAATAATACTGATGAGACTTATCCAGTTGCTAGTAGACTCTTCAGGAATTTTGAGAATAAAAACTAAAATTTGCAGAAGAGAAGATTTCGCTAATTTTAGAATGCCCATTCTATTGCCCTTAGATCACTTCTTGGTCTCTTTGGTCATCAGGTGGAACCATGAAACCCACGGGCACGCCGGTCCACAAACGCTCCTCGGTATTCTGAGAGAAAACTATTGTATACGAAGATCCAGGAAAACCGTCAATATAATCAATCAATGCATTCGCTGTAAACGATTCACCGCAACACCAGCTACCGCCGAATCAATTCCATTAGCAGAAGACAGAGTTCGAGATGCTGCAGTTTTCGAAATAGAAGGAGTTGATCTAACTGGGCATCTTATATTAAAGAATAGGAAGAAAGCATGAATTGTCATCTTCACATGCGCAGTGTATAGAGGAGTTCATCTGTAAATTGTGACATCCTTGTCTATGGAAGCCTTCCTCCAAGCTTTCTGCCGATTTATTGATCGAAGAGGCCGACCATTGATTGTGTATTCGGATAACGGGACTAATTTCCGAGGCACGGCTAATACGTTAAAGAAGATTTATTTTTCGAGATTAAAATGTGATCCCACATTAAAGGACATCACCAGGAAATTCATACCGCCTGGTGTTCCTTGGTTGGGTGGATGGTGGGAGCGTTTGATTATAGTGATGTAACAATTAATATTTAGGATTTTAGGTCAAGCCTCCTTGGGATATTCAGAACTGCCCACGGTAATGTGTGACGTCGAAAGCTTGATGAACTCACGTCCCTGACCTACCTAACTGAAGAAAGTGAGGATCTCGTTCCAATGACACCTTCCTTTTTATTACATGAGGTCAGAGAGGTTGGCGTATCAGACCTAGACTTGATTGATAACCAGACCCTTTCCCGCAAATATCAATATAACAAACGTGTACGAGAAGATCTTAGAGAACGATTTCGTATCGAATATTTTGGATTCCTGAGACAAGAAACGAGACGCCTGTAGACTACCATACCAAGATAAATGGTACTCATTGGACAAGAGAGTTTAAAGAGACTACACTGGCCGTTACCCAGAATAATCCCACTCTATTTAGGAAAAGACGGACTTGTGAGGGTTGCGAAAGTGAAAACTTCATCAGGTGATAAAATACGACCTATTCAAAAACTACAGTTTAGAGATAACGCCCGAGATAAGATGTCGAGACCCTCTGACGGAGAGGTCTCCGTCACAAGAAGTTCGATTGAAACCTGAAGAGAGCCCTTTGATTTCACAGAAAGAGCAACATCACATTGGAACCCCGAATTTTGTGTCAAGATACGGACGGCACATCAAGAGACCCAACCGTTTGGATCTACTGAACTTTTCCTTTCCATGTTTGAGTCGTCGAGGCGCCGACTCAAAGGTGGGAGAAATGTTGGAAAAGAAAGAGTTCGAGGCAGCCAATAGGAGGCCGACGGAGGGGGCTACGGGGGTGCAGCGGCTGGAATGAGGAAAAGAAACATAAGAACTTGTAAACAACTTTCTAACGGGAAGGATTTGCCCTGATTCCCCGATTCTCATAGTGTAAATACATTTAAATATATAATTCATTAAATAATCCTTTACTATTTTCTTAATTGATAATAAATATAATTTCTTCTCCTGTTTTCGTCGTATATTTTAAAAGTGGTACAAGCAGCGACACCTCAACCTTTAACCTTCAACCCCTCCGACCTAGAATAGATGTGAATGACTCCCACTATACAACTAAGATCTTGTTCTCTGTGCCAAGAATGATAGTCCTCCTTTCAGTTCTCGATAGGGTAGGTTCTCTTCAAGTCATTAAGATCAACATTTACCTCCATCGGTGCTGATATACTTCTCACATATTGTAGTCTGAAGCGTTCAAAAATATTATCAATGTAGGTTCTCTATGTAAATGTGAGGCTTTCATCTCGATATTGGGAAAATTTAACTCCGAGTAGATAAGAGATTGGTCCAAGATATTTTACCTCAAGCACTTTCTCTAGAAGTGTCTTGCACTTTTCTCTTATTGACTGATTTTCTGAAATGGTGAAAATATAATCTACATAGACTGATAAAATCACTCTTTCTTCTCTGCGTTCAAGTTCATAAACGCATGGTCAATTGAATTTCTCTTGAATCCTCTTTTCTGTGTGAGCTTTGTCATTTAGGAACTCATTTCAACATCTCTCACTCTGTTTGAGTCCATAAATTGATTTTTTAGCCTACAATATAGGTGATTTTTCCCTGGTTTCTCCATATAAATAATTTTATTAAGGTTCCCATGCAAATAATAATTTTTAACATCAAATTGGTTTTAATACCAGCCTTTCTTAATACCAATTGCCGTCAAAAGTATTTTTGGTTCAAAACTTGATGCTGGGGCTGCGAAGAAAAATCTAGTCCATTATCTGTCCAAATTTTCTTTACGGAATGATTTTTTTTTTTTGCTTCTTTACTTCAATCTTCCATTCCTTAAATTTTCCTAACACATCGCTTTTGTTCTTAAGAAAATAAACTCGAACATATCTGGTGGCGTCATCCACAATGCATACAGCATGACGCGTACCTCCCCAACTTTGGACTCTGAATGGTCCCATTAGATCACAATGAACTAGTGCCAATGGTGTTCTCTCCCTATTGAACGTTTTAGATGAAAATGGCAGTCTAGTTGAGTTTCCAATCAAGCAATCTTCACATTTCTCGATGCTTTCAACATTGCACATTAAACCCCTAATTGTTTTTCTTGTTTAAATCAATAGCGACATGCAAAATTTGGTACCAATTGGTTAAGTAGTTTTTGAGTTTATCGCAAAACAGACAGACATTGACTTTTATATATAAGAAAATTGAGAAATATTAACAATTATTGATATATTCTCTCTAGATATGCTTGGGCAATACCAATAAAAATCAAGACTGGGGACGTAATAGCAATTAGGTTTCCGACCATCTTCAAAGACAGGAAACCGGAAAGGCTACATACTGATAAGGGGACGGAATTTGTCAACAGCGTGACGCAGAAACTCTTGAAGAATCATAAAATAAAATGATTTGCAACACAAAATGTTACAAAAGCTAGTTTTGTTGAACGTTTTAATAAGAATTCAAAAGAAAGAATGAATACATATTTTGCCCATAATAATACAAGAAAATGGGTTGATATTTTACCTTATTAAAAATTATAATAATTCCTATCATACTTCTATAAAATTACTCCTGTTGAAGCAGAAAATGAAAATATGGTCTATTTTAATCTTTATATTGATAAAAATTATAGTTCTAATAAGAAATATAATGTAGGAGTTGGTTATAATATCGAAATATAAAGGTCATTTTGATTAAAGATATCTTCCTAATTTTACAACAGAAGTGTTTGTAGTCAGTAAAGCTTCGAATATTAAACCTGTTACGTATATAGTTAAAGATCAGAATGATGCGAGAGAGAGAGAGAACGCTTCACGATTTTGCGTGTCATCCTTGCGCAGGGGCCATGCTAATCTTCTCTGTATCGTTCCAATTTTAGTATATGTACCGCCGAACAAGCGTGTAGAGAGAGAGAGAGAGAGACAATTGACATATTTTTATTGGCATCTTGTCAATACATGTAAAGTGCACAGTCCGCACTAATCATAAGAAAATGAGAAATTTATAATGAGAGAGAGAGAGAAGATGTTGAAGGTGAATTTTATAATGAAAAATTGGTGAAATACGATGTAGAAGATGATTTTTATAAAGTTTTAAAAATATTAGAAGTAGAAAAAGAATTAGGAAAGAATATTTTGTTAAATGGTTAGGATAACCTGATAATTTTAATAGCTTGACTTCATAAATTGAATATTTATAAAAAATATTTTCTATTTAAATGAAAAACGCTTTTGAAGATATTAAATGTTTGCTTTCCTTCCACGAATATTTTTCATTTGATTATGCTTATTCTCTTATTATATCTGTAATTAAATTGTTTTAAATATAGAAGGACTCTAATGATAAATATTATTAAGAATAATGAAAGACAATTTTTAAAAATCTGAAAGACTTGTTAACACCTATCCGAGATATTTCTAATTGGGATATGATTTGCAGACGTAGATATTTAACTGAAGATTTGAGGGACTCTCATTGGAGCTCCTGTTTAATGAGGTGGTGAGAAACAGAGCTGAAGCGCTTGCGTTGTTCAAATTTTAGAAGACGGCTGAAGAGAAAAGGAAGCTATATACATAATCTAATTGATGTAAATAATTATATGTAAATAATCTTTGTCAGGACTAGAATGACGAATCATGTATGGGACTTTGTTCCAGTAAAAGGCTTGTTGCTGCTGTTGTATATAGTTACAGTGTAGAAAATACTACACTATACCTACTACTTATAGGTTTCTCTCTGTATTCTTAGTTCTCTTCTCTTCAATTACTCTGTAAACTGTCGAATCCTTAATAGGACGAGAGGTCCTCAATAAAGGCTTTTGTTGTTGTTGTTGTTTAACTGAAGATTTCATGAGAGAAAATGAAATTTATCCTTATTGGATAATATAACCTTAATTCCGAATCTTTCATTCGTGATTATTTCGATAGATTTGAAAAAAAAAAACTTATTATAAATCATACACTTTTGATTCAATAGAACCATTAGAAAATATCTTATTATATCAAAATTTAACAGATATTTACTTAGAAGAGTATTTCATTAAATCCATAAAAGTTATGGAAGTTATTCGTGAAAATTTAAAAAAATACCTATCATGTAACTATAGAATTCGATGAAGATCTTTTTTAAAATTATTGTATTCCTTGTTCAATTAAAAATAAATATTCAGATAAAATACATTAAGAAGATCCCGAGCTAGCAATGCGTTCAATTTTTCCTAAGAATAAAAAAATATCAAAGAAAGAGGATTTGGGAAAGAGTGGTTAAAATATATATATTTTTTTGTTCGATTTTTCTTCATTTTTAATCAAAAAAAGGACACAATTTTTATGTCTTTTAATGTTAGTGTTTCTTATTCATTTTTGTTATTTTTATCTTTTTCTTTCAAAATAACAGAAAGGTGACAGAAAGGACAGAAATGGTGTGTGAAAAATCGCACTCTTTTCTCGAAAAATCGCTTTTTTTTTTGCTGAAAATGAGGAATGTGTGTGCCATAGTCAAGACATATACTACTAGCGACATTAAATTTTTCCACTTCCTCAAGTTTTGTCCAGGAGTGTATATATAATAATGGTAAAATGGTCTAGCCTTTAAATTATAAATATTAACGAAGATGTTGAGGATAAAGTCTAATATAAATAGAATATTTATGTTAATAAATTAAATTTCCGTCTATCGTTTCAATTTGTAACAAATTTTCTTTTCAACAATAATAGACCTGTAGAGAGAATATTTGATATAATTGTTGAAAAGAAACACATTGCCAGTAAATTCATTTGTTACAAATTAGAATATTTATGGTCCTATTCTATAATAATATATAAATTTTCAAGGAAGATTTTTATCTAACATCATAGCAAGGACTACCAACAATTATCATTTATTAAATCTCATACAGGGCGAGAAGACTTAGAAGAAAGGTTCTTCCATTTATCTAAACCATGAATACGAGACTTTAGTGAAGCAGATGGATATTTACCTTCAAATTTAAAGGATCTATCTTTACACAGTTTTATATTTTTTTATATTATTCTAAAAATTATTACTTATGCAATGAAAGCAAATGAAACTAAATAATACAAAAATGTATTAAGAGAAAAAAAGAGGCATCTTCTTATCGTGCAACTGAAGGTTACTGATGGCTTGCGCCATCAATCGGAATAAAATCAACTAATATTGGATGTTTATTCCGATAGATGGTGCAATCCATCAGCAAATTTCAGTTGCACGATAAGGATATACCTCTTTTTTGAAAATTAATTTATGCACTTTATCCCAGTACAATATCACATTTTCCCTTTTTTCACTAAATTATATGCTACAGATTGAGAAAATTTTAAAAAAGATACTCAATGCAAGTTCTTATTATAATATTCAAATATATGATAATAAGAGTAAATAAGAATTATTTATTAAATATTGTATATATCTGTGTACCTAAATAGGCACCTCTCCCTTTAATTATGGATCAGAACGGTGTATCTTTAGGTACATTAATATCAGCCTCCTTCAACGAGGTATATATTCATATATTTAAAAATAAAATACTTCTATAGGGGGGGGGGGGGGGGGGGGAACTGATTTCTTTTTGTAGTTTTTTTTTTCATAAAAAGGCATTTATTTCAAGTACTCACATTTTCGTACAGTAGTGTATCCAGGAACATCACTTCTCCCTGGTATAGAGAGCTAACTGATTCCTCGTTGAAGACATTGGTTAATGCCCTCGCTTCCATTGACTCCACCTAGGAAACACATGATATTTGTGGTATTTTAAAGTAAGTACAAGTAAGCAAACTGACGTTTGCTGGACATGTTATGCGCCGATCAGCACGAGAGACATTGCTGATAATGTTGGAAGTAAATCTCCAGGGAAAGAGATCATGGGGAAGGAGACGACAGGGATATACAGACGATCTAAAATAGTGGACTGGACGACACACCTACGAAGAGATGAAGAGGATGGCGGAGGATCGGAAGGTATGGAAAGACCATGTGGCTCACCCTCAGTTAAGGAAGCCATTGGAGGAAGAGAAGGAAAGTAAACATATTATTTATTAAATGTATTCAATTTCAAATATTCTCTTCTCGAGAAAAGGCTATCTTATTCAACTCTTAAGATCAATAGAAAAAAAAACCTGTTATATTCATAAATAAGTTAAAACAAAGCATCTAGGGCTGCGTATCTTTTATTTATTAAAAGATACGCAGCCCTAGATGCTTTGTTTTAACTTATTTATTCAACTATATTTATATGTAATGTTCTTACAATCTATTGTATAGGAAATGATAGCATTAAAGCACGAAAGTTTCTTTTACACACACGCCAGATTTATAACGTGTATATATGGATGTTGTGCGAACGTAAAGTCATTTTTATTAGGTCAACCATAGGTCATACCAAGTTTCCATCAATTCATTATGAGAGTAGATAAGAAAATTAATAGGTAAAAGTAATATTCATGTAATAAGTTTCTCTATTTTTAACAAATAAACATTATTTACAAAATATGTAGTTATTTTATTTTCATTATACAACTCATAGACTACTTCTCTACATAATCAACATTCCTGTCCAAACATTTTTGGTACCGTTGTAGCAATTTTTTGATACCACTGTTGTACCAGGCCGTGTCCTGTCTTCGTAACCAGTGGTTCGCCTCCGCCTGCACTTCGTCATCATTCGCCAAGTGCTTGCCTCCAAGGTGCAACTTGAGTGCTGGAAAAAGATGGAAGTCGCTTGGGGTAAGATCCGGAGAATAAGGTGAATGTGTGAAAATTTCCCATTTGATGTTTTCCAGAAACATCTGGGTCGTTCGAGCTGCGTGAGGTCGAGCATTGTCATGGGCGAGTAACACTTTCCGAGACAAAAGTCCAGGACATTTCCGTTTTATTGAAGCTCTAAGTTTAGTGAGGACTTCGCAGTACCTCGCAGCGTTAACCGTAGTGTCTGGGGGCAGGTAGTCAACCAATAAAACACCCTTACAGTCCCAAAAGACGATAGCCATAACTTTGCCTGCAGAGATTGTGACCTTCGCCTTTTTTGGTGCACTTTCCTTAGGCTTATTCCACACCATGCTTTGTCGATTTGTTTCTGGAGTTGAATGATGCACCCAGCTTTCATCTCCAGTGACAATACGAGAAAGCAGTTGTTCTCTATCTCTTCGATGCATTTCCAGGAAAGCTCGGGCTGCCTCAATCCGTTGTTGCTTGTGATTTTCCGAGAGCAAACGCGGGATCCATCTTGCGCAGACTTTGCGAAAATTTAAAACTTCTGACATGATTGTTCCAATCGAAGAGCGTCCAATTTCGATTCCAGGAGGCAGTCGAATCATTATTTCGTCAATGGAGACGCGGCGATCTGCTTCCACCACATTCCGAACAGCAGCAACGGCTGCATTGTCCGTAGCAGTAACGGGCCTGCCGCTTCGCTCGTCATCATGCACGTTTTGCCGTCCTTCCAAGAACCATGAACGCCATCGGCGAACCATTTGCATGCTCATACATCCTTCACCATACACTGACACTAAATTGCGATGAATATTGACCGCAGTTTCATGTTTCGCCGTGAAAAAACGAATTTCAGAACGGAGTTCGCAAGTGGACACGTTCACCAGTGGTAGCTCCATGGAAACTGAAGCGCTACGGACTTGCGCGTACGAGTAGCGTGATTGTGAAGGTCACACGCTTCTAACGCATCCTAGAGACCATTTCTTACAGACTAACTAATTTTTACAACGTTTCGTTCGCAGAAAAAAATAGGGAAACTTATTTATTTGATGGCCCTCGTAGATAGGTACAAAATGATCGTTTAACAGGAAAATAAGGGCAGATAAGATTTAGTTGTCAAAGCTTGAAGAATTGGTGTCCGGAATACCAAAATGCAATAATGTTTCGATATATTTTCATATACATAATGTTAAAAAAAAATAGTGAAGATAGTATTAAAAAGAAGTGGCCTAATATACCTCTACCTGTATGTTCAAATCTAAAAGCTTGAGGGATGAGTTTCTTTTGCAAATAAATTTATTTCGAGCTTTCTCGGGCAACGCCCTTCTACAGGAAAATTAAAAATAAAGTAAATTAAAATTATATTATATATATATTTTTTCATAATTATAAAAAAATAAATTATTTGCAAAAGAAACTCATCCCTCAAGCTTTTAGATTTGAACATTCTATTAAGGGATTAGCCTTAATATAATAATACTTATAATAAAACTTATAATATAAAACTTATAATAATAATACCTACCTGTATGCAATGTAATTCTTCAGCTTGTTATCGCGTTGTGCAAAATCTACAGAATAAATCATTATGAAATTCAGCATGTAAGTAGCTGAAGATTTCGTTTAACATATAGGCTATTCAAAAAACTAAAACGGTTGATGTGCTTTTTTTAAAATATAAAACCAAAAACGTTAGTTCCAGCCTTTTACCGCTTGGGCGCAGCACTGGTCGCGACAATAAATGATTTTGATTGGTTAATAATTTACACGTGGTTTGTTTACACGATGAATGTTTTCATAAGGTAAGATTATCCAATCACCGTGAAACTTTAGGAATTTATTTACTATACTACTGGGAAGGTTTATAATTTGAATTTGATTTGAAATAAATATTCTTTGCAATTTAATTTGCAATTTTTCGACTTTCACTCGCTAACAGTGCCTCTCGCGGTATCTGGTGAAAATATATTTATAAATTGTAACTATGCTTAAAATGTGTTCAAAGTATAATATTGTAGTGATGAAATAACTAGGAAGTCGTATGGCAATTAAGAACAATTTAATAAGCGAGAGAAATTTATATGAAGTTTATACAGATTGTTTATAAGAGAGCAAAGAAAAAGTAGCACTAGCGCGAGCGCGGAAAAGAATCACTGGCGCGGCGCGTACGTTCGCGCGAGGTTTCGCCTGGAACAACCCGGTGCTGGCACGAGCTTCCTGTTCCATGAAGTAGGCCCATGCTACACTACCTCTCTCCCATGAGAAGCTGTTCTACAGCTTTATCTCAGTTCCTCCTCTTCTCCAGACGTAGAATGATTTACACTCGACGAATCTTCCTGTCTTGATGGGTCATAGTACGGCTTCATCCTGAGGATATGGACGGTGTCGCGCTTCTTTTGACTTCTACCTTGTTCATTGACTGCTTCGACCTCGTAGGTCACGTCCGATATTTTATTTGTAACACTGAAGGGACCGAAGTATCTTCTAAGGAGTTTTTCAGAAAATTCAACACGTCGAATAGGAATGAAGATCCAGACCAGGTCTCCTGGTTCGTAGATCTTTCCTGTATGTCGAGCGTCGTAGTTAGTTTTGTTCATCTTCGAGCTTGAAGATGTGATGACGGGCTATTTGCCTTGGCTCTTCGGCCCTGGTTCTCAAATTCTGAATGAATTACTCTCCCTCGGGCGAGCTACTGTAGGGTAAGATGGTGTCGAGGGTCGTCTCGGCCTCTCTTCCATGAATCAGGAAATATTGCGTGAAGCCAGTCGATTCTTGTTTGGCCGTATTGTAGGCAAACGTGATAAAGGGCAACCTCTCGTCCCAGTTCTTCTGGTCAAGGTCCATATACATTGATAGCATGTCGGCAATTGTTCTGTTTAATCTTTCTGTTAAGCCGTTGGTTTGGGGATAGTACGTCGATGTTGTCTTCTATTTGATGCCACATTTATTAGTCAGCTCCTGAAGGAGTTTTGATTGGAAATTTCGACCTCGATCCATTACTATTTCTCGAGGGGCTCCATGTTTCAGTATGACTTATTCTAAAATAAATTTCGCGATTTCCTGGGCTTCACCTGATCCTAGGCTTTGAGTAACGGCGTATTTAGTGAGGTAGTCGGTACAAACGACTATCCATTTTTTCTTTCCTTGAGATATGGGGAAGCGTCCCAATAAATCTATTCCGAACTTTTGAAAGGGGCTGTCCGGAGGCGGAATGGGCTTCAGATAGCCAGGGGGCAATTGAGGTACACTTTTACGACGCTGGCAGTCCTGACAATGGCCCACGTACCTCTTCACGCTTCTGTACAGCCCTGGCCAGTAGAACCTTCTATTGACTCTGTCGTAGGTTTTAGCGAAACCCAGATGTCCAGCGGTAGGTGCCTCATGCAGGTCGCTCAGGATTTCCATTCGAAGGTGCCTTGGGACCACCAATAGTAGAGTTTGTCCAGTTGGGTCATAATTTTTCTATAGAGAATCCCTTTGACAATTTTGAACTTGTCGTCTTGCTTGGTAAGTGAAGGCTGAGATATATATTTGATTATTTCCGCAATGTAAGGGTCATTTTTCTGTTCTCTACCGATGTCACTTAGAAGGAATAATGTGGGAATATCATCATTAAAATTCTCCTCGGTATGTTTTAGGGGATTTCTCGATAGGCAGTCAGCGTTTTGGTGCATTCTCCCAGTCTTGTAGACAATAGAGACGTCATACTCCTGTAGCCTCAGCGCCCACCTCGCCAATCTGCCTGCAGGAACTTTCAAGTTGGTCAACCAACATAAGGAATGGTGGTCGGTTACAACTCTAAAGTGACGTCCGAACAAATAAGGGCTAAATTTTCCAATTGCCCATATTATGACCAGGCATTCACTCTCTGTTGTTGAATAATTTTGTTCGGCCCTTAAAAGGGCGCGCGAAGCATAAGCGATTACCTTTTCATCACTTCCTTGTTTTTGCGCAAGCACGGCACCTACTCCATATCCACTGGGATCCGTATGTAGTTCAGTTGGAGCGTCATCATCAAAATGTCCCAACATTGATTTTGACGTCAAGGCAATCTTTAATTTCCGAAACGCTCCCTCTTGGGCTGTGTTCCACTCGAACTACGTCCCCTTAGATACTAGTGCGTTAAGGGGGCGTGCGATATCCGCATAGTTCCTAATGAAGCGTCTATGATAAGATGATAAAAAAGGAAGCTTCTTACCTGCTGCAAGTTATTAGGAGCTGGGAATTCGGTGTTTGCCTTAATCTTCTCGTCGTCTGGCCGGATCCCATTCTGGTCTACCTGATGCCCAAGGATCTTTATTTTACTGGCACCAAAAGAACACTTGCTGGGGTTTAGCCTTAGTCCAACTTTCTTGAAACAGTTCAAAACCGCCTCTATTAGTGCAAGATGGTCCGAAAAATTATCTGCGAACACAACGACATCGTCCAGATAGCACAAACATATTGTCCACCGTAGGCCCTTCAGGAGACCATCCATCATCCTTTCGAACGTGGCGGGGGCGTTGCAAAGCCCGAAAGGCATGACCTTAAATTCAAAAAGGCCATCTGGAGTGATGAAGGCAGTTTTTTCACGATCGGCTTCATCGACGCTAATCTGCCAATATCCCGACTTAAGATCCATCGTGGAGTATATCTTCGCCCCTTTTAAACAATCAATAGCGTCGTCAACTCGTGGGAATGGATAAAGGTCCTTTTTGTCACTTTATTTAAGCCTCGATAATCCACACAAAAGCGCACCGATTCGTCTCTTTTTCTTACCAAAACGACCGGTGAAGCCCAAGGACTTTTCGAGGGTTGGAAGACTCCAATTTCCATCATTCTGTCAACTTCTTCTTGAATCACTTTCCTTTCAGAAGGTGAAACCCGATATGGCCTCCTTTTTAATGGTCTGGCGTCGCCTGTAGTTATATTATGCTTAGTGGTAAGTTCCGATGGACTTTTGGTAATCGGATTGAATAATTCCGAAAATTTTCAAGAAGTTCCAAAAGTTCGATCTTGTGACTCGGAGGAATCTCGGGGGAGATACATGATGAGATATTTTCCATTCCAACAGGCCGCTCAGCATTATCGATATTAGTAAGATTTTCTATTGAACCTTCTAACTTACTCATCTTGTAGGTTGACTCAACACCTTTATACTCATAGTTTTCGTTAGCTTCCACGATTGGGCAAACTTCTTGCGGCTGGATTTTAATAAACTGAGCTAGGCACATTCCAGAATGGATTGGTATTTGATTTTTGCTAAAATCAGTCACCCAAATATTGGCCTGGCCATGCCATATGGTGACGTAAGATGGGGATAAAAAGCTATTTTTCCAAAAGAAGTTTCCTCGAACCCTCAATAACACAATTCTTAATTCCTGTCACGTTCGGTGTCCGGGCAACTACCCTCTTGATGGATTTTGGGGGAATAATGTCGTCCGATGCAAGGTGAAGCCATGCCACGGATGGGTCCTCATTAGGCATTTCTGAAAACGAAATTTCAGCTTGACCACAGTCAATAATGGTACTTGACGTCTCTAGGAAATCCCAGCTTAAGATGACGTCGTGGCTGCAACTGCGAAGGACGAGAAACTCGGCAGTTCGCTGAAATTAATTTATTCCTACTCTCAGGAGACTTTTTCCGAGTGGGGAAACAAAACGATTGTTTGCGACTTTTAAAGTTATATTGGTGTTCTTAATCATCACAACCTTTAGCGACTCTCTGAAGTTAGCTGAGATAACAGAGTATGACGTCCCTGTGTCAATTAGCGCCTCAACATGACGTCCATTGATATTTATACAAATATAGTTTTCGTCTAAGTCAGCTCGCGTCTGTGGAGGTTTCAAGCAACGTCCGACCTTACTTCCCTTATAGGTCGGGTTTCCTAGTTTTCTTGTATCTTTCTGTGGGGAGAACGGCTGGGGATCCGGACTGGCGATCTAGATTGGTATCGTCCTGTTGTCGATCTTCCACGTCCTGGGTAGGGAGAGGAGCTTCTAGGTAAATTACGGCGGGGAGAGTTGCTTCGTTCAAAATCATCCAATTGCGGCGTTATAAAGTCTGACATATAGATAGGTCCAGGTCTTCGGCGACTATAATAACTGTCCTGGATTAAACTTGGTTTTCTTTCTTGGTGGCTACGGCGTCTTTCCCAACAATGTTTCGCGACCTGTCCTGGCCGATTGCAATATAAACATATCGGGATGTTATCATCCGTTCAGAACTGGTCTGTTTTTCTCCTCTTTGTCCCTTCACCCATTTCTTGTTTGTCACGGCGAAAATTCTGGAAAGCCTTCCTGGAATGGACCACAGGTGCTTTTTCAATCGGCGACAAGGATTGTTCTGCTCGCTGCAAAAACTTTTCTTATAAAGATTTTGAAGAAATGGAATTCGCTTGTTCATCTGGAATTAATCGGAGCTCTTCCTTGACAATCTCCCTGATCAGATCCTTCAAAGTGTAACCCGCCTTTCATTTTCTATTGTGGCAACGAAGGGATTCCTCTCGAACCTCACGCAACTGATTCTCTTTTTATTGAGTTTCTCAATCCGACGGCAGTGGTTAGTGAAGTCCACAGTTGTAGTTACCTCAATTGTGAGGAGATTTGGTAAATGTCGTCAGCAACTCCTTTCATGAGGTGGCCTACCATGTCTTCTTCAGACATGTTTGGGTTTAACTGGCGACATAGGTTCAGAACATCCTGAATATAGAATTCTATGGACTCGTCAGGCTTTTGTGCTCTTACTTTTAGCGCTGACTCATTTTTTCTGGAGTAATCCTCTTTGTCACCAAACATTTTTGATTTTTTTTCTCTAAAAATAGCCCAAGATGTAAGGTCATCCTCAATGTTATCAAACCAATATTTTGCTGACCCTTCCAAAAAGAAGACAACGTTGGCCAAACACATTGCTTCGTCCCAACCATTATAAAGAGCAACGCGGTTGAAATCTTTTGACCATAGGTGGGCAAATTCAGTGGCCTTACCTGAAAAATTAGGAGGGCTTCTTGGCTGTTGAAGACATGTGAAAGTGGTAGCTTGCACACGTGGCTTTTCTTCTGCTTCACTCATACCGATGTCGAGCGGCGGCAAGCTTTGCAAACGTCCGCTTCTTCTCAAAACGCCGTCCAGATTAAATTATCTTGTCGGAATCGTACCTGGCTTCTCCGCCAAATGTAGTGATGAAATAATTAGCAAGTCGCATGGTAATTAAGGACAATTTAATAAGCGAGAGAAATTTATATGAAGTTTATACAGATTGTTTATAAGAGAGTAAAGAAAAAGAAGCACTAGCGCGAGCGGGGAAAAGAATCACTGGCGCGGCGCGTGCGTTCGCGCGAGGGTTCGCCTGGAACAACCCGGCGCTTGCACGAGCTTCCTGTTCCATGAAGTCGGCCCATGCTACAATATATTCAATTTGAAGATTTAGTGATATAATATTCCAATGACGTGAAAAAACTTGGAATTTTAATATCAATATATATTTTAAAAAAATATTGTAACATTTTTGTTTCAAATGTTAAAATGTAATGTTAAAATATATTTTTACATTATTAATTTAATTTGTTGTTGTTTTATAATAATGAAGATGCAAATTACATTGTTTTTGTTTTTTTATTTCTTCTCAATTTACAGGTGTTACATTCGAGCCCAGCTCGCGAGTCACCTTGTCCTGGCTATTTACACATGGCGAGTTTTTGGAGTAGAGGTGGTTCCCCCGAACCTTGCAGGAGGGCAGCTGTTGGGCGATGATCTCTTAACTAAACGTCAGGGCCGGGTCTTCGGAATCGGGGATTGATATCTCCTTTATTTTGTAGAATATTTTGTATGGTTGGATTATTTGAATTTTGCATTTGAAGGTATAATTTCTTAACAGAGAAGTTTGGAACATATATTCTAGATCGGGTTGGTTCAAGTCCTCCAGTATCTTGTTTGATAGGTTGAATGGAGCTTCTATACTTGTCCGAAGGTAGATTCTCATAAATGCATTTATCCTATTTTGTCTATGGTTGTAATATATTTGCACCAAACTTGGAGTGCGTATGTTACTATCGGGAGGATACCACTTCTGTATAGAGTAAACTTTTTTTTTTTTTGTAGTCAGTTTGCTTCTATAGTTGAACAGGCTTGATAATGTTATTTTTTCTATTTTTACTTTCTTTATGATATTTTTGACATGCATGTTGAATTTCAACTTGGAGTCTAAGATAACTCCAAGATATTTAACGTTGTCAGTCCAGTTAATATGGCTCTGGTTTACTTTAGGATGGATTGTGGCTTGAATTTTTTATTGTCTAGTGGAGGTAAAATTATTGCCTGAGACTTTTTTGGGTTGATGTCTAATTTCCAATCATTGCACCATTTTGTTATATTGTTTATGTAATTTTGGAGTTGTGTAGTTATTATTCCTATTGATTTGGAGTTTACTAAATTTGCTGCGTCATCTGCGAAAAGTTTTGTTTGACATTTTGGATGTGAAGGGAAATCGTTGATGTAGATATTGAATAGGTAGGGTCCAAGGATAGAGCTTTGAGGGACTCCAATCTGGGTTGATTTTGCCGTGGTTATATAATTCCCTTGCTAAATTGAAAAGGTCCTCTCCTGTAAATAGTTTTTCAAGAATTTGATAAAATACCTAGGAAATTTATATTTTGTTATTTTTGTAATCAAGCCATCATGCCATACTCTATCAAAGGCTTTGGTAAAGTCTAGAAAAACAGCACCTACTGCTTCCTTATGGGACTTTCTTATTTGGATGTAGTCTATTACTGTGATATATATATATATATTGCGTATGATATATTACTGTGATTAGCTGGTGGGTTGTGGAGTGTCCTTTTCTGAATCCAAATTGTTGAGGAATGATAAAGTTAATAAAATCCATGTATGTCTGCAATCTGCGAAGAACAATCCTTTCGTATACCTTACCGATGGTAGAGAGAAGGCTGATTGGTCTGAGATCTTCAGGTGATTTGACAGGGTTTTTTTTGGAATGGTTATGATAATGGCATGTTTCCAGGTCTTCGGGAAGTAGCACAGTTGTTGTTGTTGTTTATTATCGTTTGTTTATATAAAAAATTTACACTGAATGTGATGATGATAACAAAAATGATTTTTAAATTAATAAATATAATTCCTTGAGAAAAAAAGAAATAATTAATTATCAAATTCACAAAAGTGACAATATCTTATTTAAAATATAATGAATGTTTTAAAAAAAATTATTTTTTTCAAAAATATATCTCAACGCATATAACAATATTTATATTTAAATACGTTTAAAAATCAATATATAGGTGGATTGGATGTTTTCTAAAAGGGTTTTAACAAATGTTCGTTAGGCAAACTTTTACTCGGATAAAAACCGGGCGAAGCCGGGTACATTCGCTGAATATAGTTATTTACAAATCTTCGTTTGTGGCAAGATACTATTCCTTCAACTTCAAATTACCAAGTGGACCAATTAATACTGATCTTTTCCAACTTATCGAGTATTTTTCAAAGGACCGGGAAAACTTCCAAATTTTCGAGATTATAGACAAGTATAGATTCAGTAAGGATTAGATGTTTGCTAAAATCGTTTTACTAAATGTAAAACTCGGGCGAAGCCGGGAACATATATATATCTATATTAATAAAATGGAAATTTCATAAGTGGTGTTCGCTAAAAACTTTCGTTGCAATGCATCAATTTCAACCAAATTTTCAACATTTATGTAAAACGAGATGGAGCAGGTTTTGCTCAACATCAAAATATATTTCCTAACATTAACATGCGTAACTTCGCTGTTATCGATTAAATACAAAAAAAAAATCAACAGAGTTAATTTTATTTATATATAAATACAAAATTAAATTTCAACAGAGTTAATTTTTTTACATACTCTAGCTAATAATCTCAATCTAAAAATATAATATAAAAAGCCAACAATGAAGAGTGAATGTAAGATAAAAAGCCAACAATGAAGAGTAAATGTAATATAAAAAGCCAACAATGAAGAATGAATGTAAGATAAAAAGCCAACAATGAAGCGTGAATGTAATATAAAAAGCTAACAATGAAGAATGAATGTAAGATAAAAAGCCAACAATGAAGAGTGAATGTAAGATAAAAAGCCAACAATGAATAGTAAATGCAATATAAAAAGCCAACAATGAAGAATGAATGTAAGATAAAAAGCCAACAAAGAAGAGTAAATCTACTTATATAATTGCCTTATTCTGTCTGTGTGAAGTTCACTGTGTGAAGTTCACAGATAGATTTTGGTCAGAATATAATATAAAAAGCCAACAATGAAGAATGAATGTAAGATAAAAATCCAACAATGAAGAGTAAATCTATATTAATAAAATGGAAATTTCATAAGTGGTGTTCGCTAAAAACTTTCGTTACAATGCATCAATTTCAACCAAATTTTCAACATTTATGTAAAACGAGATGGAGCAGGTTTTGCTTAACATCAAAATATTTTTCCTAACTTTAACATGCGTAACTTCGCTGTTATCGATTAAATAAAAAAAATCAACAGAGTTAATTTTATTTATATATAAATACAAAAAAAAATTCAGCAATTCATTCAACTCAATCTAAAAAAATATTCAAAACAAGCAATTTTAAGATAACACCATATGTAAAACAGTCGGCCAAGAAAACAAAAACGATATTACATCTTTCTCACATATTCACACACAATCTTGATTAATAATTAAAACTAATCTTTAACATTGTTTATTATACTTCATAATATATAATATTCGTTAGACAAACTTTCACTCGGATAAAACCCGGGCGAAGCCGGGTACACATCCGCTAGTATATATATATATGTTTGTCGGCTATGCACGCCCTCAATATGTAACAAATCTCGCTGAAATTTGAACAGGACAGAGAGATAAATCTGGAATAGTTTTTTGCCGCACTTTAACTAAGAAAAATTATAATTAACCAAGTACTGATCAACAATATATTTTTAGTCAGAAATGATAATGGCAATATTGCTGTATCATGCTTGATTGAAAAAAAAAAATCTTTAGGGGAATATTCACTAAAGCAGTCCACGGGCGGTGCCAGATAATAATTTTTAGTAGGCAGGAACAAAATTCTACCAGCGAAACATTCACTCGAGCAGAAAACACACGGAGCCACATCTCTATATACACTGTTGTCCAAAAAATAAGAAACTTTTGTTTTTAATGATATGTTTTAAAATGTGAAACGATAAAAGCTAAAAAGTAATTTAATTAGGTATTTTAAGTCGTAGAATTTATTTATCGCAACCTTTCGATTCGGTAAAATTGAAAATATGCAAATTTTTGCTTCTCCTTATAAGTGTGCTATTTGGCGTGTCGTTTACCCCATCTAAGAATTGCCCAATTATAATTTTATTTAATCCTTAGTTAATTATGAGTTTACGAAAAATTTTTGCAGATGATTTAAAATAGAGAGCTGTTGGAAGAATGGAGGCAGGGCAATCACAAGTTGAAGTAGCAAAATGGCTAAATGTGAATAAATCTGTGGTCAGCAAAATAGGGAAACAGTTCATTGAGACAGGAACCATCAAAAGAAAAGAAGGTTCTGGTAGAAAAATCAAAACAGCTACCTCTGAAGACCGTTATCTGGTCGTAACTGACAAGCGCCATAGGGAGATGACAGCTATTCAACTCTCTAATGAACTCTCAAGTGCTACTGGAACGAGAATTTCAAGACAAACTGTTTACCGAAGGCTTCACGAAGGTGCTATTTATGCAAGACGACCAATGGTCTGTATCCCTTTAACCTCTGCTCACAGGAGAGCCCGCTTGAATTGGTGCTTAGAACACCACGCCTGGACTCATGATCAGTGGGCCAATGTTCTCTTCAGTGACGAGTCAAGATTTAGTTTAAACACAGATTCTCGACGAGTTTTCATCTGGAGGGAGACTGGAACCCGCTATCATCCCAGTAACATCATGGAAATAGACAGTTTTAGAGGGGGCAGTCTCTTAGTCTGGGCTGGCATCAGTTCTAGCAGACGCACACCCCTCCACATTTTTTCTGGGGGCACTTTAACTGCCCAAAGGTACAGGGACGAGATCCTTGAGCTCTATCTAAGACCTTATAGAGATCAAATTGGTGACAATTTAATTTTAATGGACGATAATGCTCGTCCGCATAGGGCTAGGCTAGTCAATGAATATCTCCAGAGTGCGAATATTCGAAGGATGGATTGGCCAGCCAGATCTCCGGACCTAAATCCAATAGAGCATGTGTGGGGTGCTCTAGGGAGGCGTATTAGAGCTCGTCACCCCTCTCCCAGAACCCTCGTTGAGCTAAGAACTGCTCTATTGGAGGAGTGGGGTTTACTACCCCTGGACCTCCTCCAAAGCCTGGTAAACAGTATAAGGGCTCGCTGTGAGACCTTGATAGCTGTTAGAGGTGATCATACTCCCAATTGATATCTTAT
This sequence comes from Cordylochernes scorpioides, assembly GCA_030710605.1. NCBI lineage: Eukaryota > Metazoa > Arthropoda > Arachnida > Pseudoscorpiones > Chernetidae > Cordylochernes > Cordylochernes scorpioides. Next base: position 34,225,587 of record CP092883.1, read on the forward strand.
TTCTTTAAGATCTGGAACCTTAGCTTTGGGTATGTTGGTAATAATTTGCATATTTCATAATTTCAAATATTTTATTTTCATATAGCTCGTCAAGTTCTCCATAGTTTAAACTATTTGTATACTAAATTTTATATTTGTTAATAAATTAGCTTTTGAGAAATTTCAATATTGGTTAAGTTTCTTATTTTTTGGACACCAGTGTATAAAATATCGTTTCTCGGCCTTTTGGCTAAGATCATGTAGTATATCTCTAGATATTTTTATTTATATATCTTTTTAAAAATCTATTCAGTAGAAAGAGAGGATATGTTTGCTCGAAAATATATTATAAAAATATATAATGAAACGAATATTACTATCATTATTATCTAAATATTCTGTTTGTGTGTGTGTTCGGGAATATTATTATCAATAATATTGGTTAGGCAAACTTTCATTCGGATAAAACCCGGGGGAAGCCGGGTACACATCTGTTAGTATATATATATATATGGTATTTCAAACCAACAACCCTATATTGTATATAATATATAACAAGATTTTTCAAGTTGTATAATAGAAACACATCTGTAAATGATTATACGCATGATTGACATGTGTCATTACACCATCATATGTAATGTACTTGGTACAAACTGAGGATAAATAAATAAAACTCTGTAATAGACTAAGAGTTGAGCTAAAGCAAAGGTCAATAACGTATAAAATCGAGATAGATTTAGAAGTCCCAAAACAAGGTCTAAAGATGGTAACTGACACGGCGTCAGTGTCCAATTTTGCCAGACGATCCACGCCCCTGTCGCATCTACTGTAAGGCAATACTTCTTTTCTCAGAAAATATATATAAGGCTCCTGTCTTAGCCAAAAATATAGTCACTTGATAGTCACTTTCACCATCAGCGTAAGCCCTCGTCGGTTGTCACCAAGGTGCTCCTCATCCACCATGTAGACCAGTAAGAACTCTACTATCTCCATCTTTCGCTCCTAGCTCAACTTTTATCTGTTCACGGAACTTTCTTAGTGCAACTGTGTCTTCGTTTTTTGTGTGGACATTCCCAAGCTTTCCACTCTGCCTCGACCACGACTGCCTGTACTCTGTGAGGACTTTTAAAGGTCTTACAAGGTGCAGAGAGGTACTGGAAAACTCCCCATCCTGGCTGTTCCTCTCGGTCAACACAGTATAGCGAGAGTTACAGGGACTCACACCATAGTTTAAGTTGACTGGATACTTCATCACATTCTAGTCGACAGGATTCTACAAGAGGCTACCAGAACTCATCACATATATTAATAAAATTATTAATAAAATTAAATGTCTGTCTGTATGTTTGTACTCTATAGATTCAAAACTCATATATCCAATCGCCGTGAAATTTTGGGATATTATTATGTATATCCCCGGGAAGATTTTTGAAAAATAATTTCTTGAATATCTGGAATATCCTTAGAGTTATTTGCAGATTTGTAGATTTAACTCGCAAGCAGCGCCCCCATTGCGACGATGATAACAAGTTTTTTTATCTACGAGTATAAGTTTTAATATCCCTAAGTTTATTATATCTTAAAAATTATTTATCAAAAGTAAGATTTCTACCTAATAATTGCGCACAAGTCAAAGTTAGTTATATCATTTATCTACAACATATATATTGGGCGAATAGATAAAATGATGATTTTGTATGTAGAAAATTAGGAAAGACAAAATTCAGGATGACACGGCAATTTATTTGAGACAAGAATAATGATACAATTCCAAGGCAAGATACTATTCCTTTAACTTCCAATTACCGAGGGAACCAATTAATATTGATTTTATTCAACTAAGCGAGTATTTTTCAAGGGACCGGGGAAAAATGTTCACTTTATCGAGAGATTCAAATTTACGAGTTTCAAATTATCAAAATATATCTTTTTTTTAATGAGTTTATAGAGAATTGTTTTAACAAATGTTCGTTAGACAAACCTTTACTCGGGTAAAACCCGGGCGAAGCCGGGTACATCCGCTAGTATAATATAAAAACTCAAATATTTCTTTATTTTGAAAAATATATATTTTATTTTTATACATTGATATTTTCACCTTTGGTTATTATCGTTTTTAGAAAGACTTTCAGTTTTATTGTATAGTTTTGTTTGAAATATGCGTAGGTAACATATCTATCCTTTTAAATCACTAATATAGGATTAACTTTATAAATTCGATATAATGTGAAACTAATTAATGTGTAATATTTCCTCAAGTAATTGAAAATAAAAGCTACTTGACGGTAAATAATTATCTTTTTTTTAATCACGACTGCACCTCAACTCTTTATCTATCGATATTGTGTCTTAACCACCCTTCATCTAACAACAACAAACAAATTATTTATAACATATATTGTAGTTTTGCGAGCGTAGGGTAACTTCCCTTTACGCCTCGAAAGCTAAAATTAAAACAACCGAAAACCTTTGTTTACCGCTCGTTTATTTTTAAAAGAACGTTTTAGAACAAAAAGCACGCGACTGCCGGCGCGCGCGCGTGGCTGCCGGCGAGAACACTAGCACGTGACTTCTGTGCGCGCATGCCTGCCTAGAGGGCAGTTTCACGAGACCGCCCGCCAGCGAGAGAAGCTTTTTTTTTTTAATTACAATGCAAATCATTAACTGTATTCACACAGGTTTCTATTTTTTTACTGTTTCACATATTTACATTCCGGTCCCCGATTTATGGAGCTGGTCTTCATGAACCTGCCTCTCCTTTAGCCAAGTTCCATTCTTTATCCAAGGGGGCAGATCTTTGTCACTGGTCGCTTGTAGATCACCGCTTTCACGTTCTGCTTGGTAGTGATCATAGCGACGCGTACTTGGCCGTCAGGTCCAAAGAGTACATAGGAGACGTAACCGCGCATCCACATGTTCCTGGGATGTAGCTCATCCACGAGAAAAACTAGATCTCCAGTCCTTATCGGCTCCGTCTGGTGATGCCATTTGCTTCTTGTCATTAGCTTTGGAATGTAATCCCTAGTCCATTTAATCCAGAACTCGTTAGTCAACTGCTGTGCTCTTTTACAATGCTCTCTCAAGTCACGATTGTTTACCTCGATTAACTTCGGAATGGAGGGACCAGCCTCGTTAGCCCCACGAAGAAAATGATTCAGAGTGAGTGAGTCTTCCTCGGTAGGATCACTTGAGATGTAGCTTAATGGACGGTGGTTAATGATGTTCTCCGCTGATTTAAGAGCTGTGATTAAATTTGTATCTTTTGGATTTACCTTATTAAGCGTCGCGCGCAGACATATCTTCACTGATTTGATGAGACGCTCCCAAGCTCCTCCAAAGTACGATGCAGGTGGGTTAAATTTCCATTTGACGGGGCAGAACCTTCCACTGAGCTCCTCACTTGCTCCCACGAAGTTGGTCCTGTTGTCGCTATAGATGGTGTCAGGCCTTCCGCGAGTGTCAATAAACCGGGAAAGCCCCATCATGAATTCGTCTGTACTCAAGGCGTGCGCCACTTCCAGATGGATGGCTCGAGTGACGAGGCACGTGAAAATGATAACCCATCGCTTCTCATGTCGCCTTCCGACAGTCACAATAAATGGCCCAAAGGCGTCTAGTCCAGTGAACGTGAATGGGCTCTGGTAGGCGGCTAGTCTGTAGTGTGGGAGTTTGCCCATTTCCGGAATCACTGGTGAAGCCCTAGAAAGTCAGCACCTAGGATATTTCTGTATTGTTCGTAGAACCGTCTGCCTTCCATCTATGATCCAGAATCTTCCATGGAGGTTGTTCAGCAATGTTTCTGAACCTTGGTGGGCACATTGCTCGTGCTCGGCCTGAATGAGTAATTCTGTGATGTGGTGATCGGAAGGGAGAATTGCAGGTGTCTTTTGCTCTGCTGGAACCTTGTTGGCTTGGAGAATGCGACTTTTGAGGCAGATAGTCCCATTGATAAGGCATGGAGAAAGTCGTGCTATTTTTTATTTCTTCACTATTTTACCCTTTGCAAGCTCTGCAATTTCTATTGATAATGACTCAGTCTGCACCCACTGCACAAGTGTCGTCACTGCTGACCTGTATTCTTCGGGGCTGATAGTGAAGCTGTCCTGCCGTACTTTATTATTTTCCATGGTGGATTCAACTCACCGCTTTTGTGGAAGGTCTTCTTGTACCAGAATCGGGCGTCCTTTTGAACTGCCGTGGCTCGACAAACTAATCGGTTTTGAGGGAGCTGCAATCTTCAAGATTCAAGAGGCGTGTCAAAAGACAGTGGAGTCTTGGCCTCTTCCTTTGCGTCTTGTCCCTCCAGAGATTGGCTGCTTTCCAAACCACCATTACACAACGTTCGATATCCGCAAATGTTTCAAACCTCATCTCAGGTAACAGGCATTGACTAATTTTCCTTATCAGCTTGCCTGATTTCCGTCCGCACTCTACGTCTGAAGACGTGCTGACTCTGGAATCGTCCTCAAGCTTTAACATCCAAGTCGCTAAAATAATTCCTAAGTCCCTGCCTTTTGCTTCCTTGGGCCACTTCTCTTCTGTTCTTTTAAGGAATTCTGGCCCAGTGTACCACATGTACGTAGGTTCAAATGAAATCTCTGTTTCAAATCTGATCGCTCTATCAGCAGGATTCTCGCTTGTTGGAACCCATCTCCAGTCGGTTCCTTTTGTCGCTTCCTGGATCAGGCCGACTCTGTTAGCCACAAACTCCTTGTAGCGTCCTGCTTCAGAGCGGATCCAGGCCAGAAATGTCTTGAAGTCGCTCCAAAAACCTCCCTGTCCACTTTTGGAAGTCGCAGTTCGGAGCGAATAAGGACAGCGAATCTCGTTCCCAGCACGAAGCCTTGCAGCTCCAAATAGGTATGGTAAGCTTCTTCAAAGGGGCTACTCTTGCTTTGGAGCCAAAGAGAGTTGTAGTAATGTTTCCATTTCTCGTTTCCACTCGCAGGTAGGTTACAGCGGAGAAAGCTTCTTGGCTGGCATCAACGAATGTGTGGACCTCCACTTGTCGAATGATACTTCTGCTGAGCAGGTCTGGATGGTAGCACCGTGGCACTTAAACGAGATGAATTTCTTTAAGCTTACTGAGCCACAGTTTCTACGCTGCGTAGATGTCTGGCGTAAGTTCCTCATCGCATCCAATACCAAAAGATCCGTTACTTCTAGCGGCGTATAAAGCGTAGTTTGATAAATATCTGGAGAAAGGGTACATTCGAAAGCTGGACAGCATTGAAGTCACTAAAGGAAGTGAGCGGACGTGGTACATTCCCCATTTTTTGGCGTCACCAACCCAAATAAGCCGGGAAAGCTACGCCTTGTCTTTGATGCTGCAGCAAGTCTTTGAACGAAGCTCTTTCAAAGGACCAGACTTAATTCGCCCACTCACATCAGTCCTGTGGAACTTCGTTGAAGATTAATGATTTCCTTTATTTTGAAATGGTTGACCAAGCCAAGGGGATCATAGACACTCATCACGAGACTGCATGCCTGAGGTTTTGTAGGTACCGCTCCTTCCAGGATCTCTGGGAGCACCTTATTAAGTCCGAATTTGAATCCAAATATATCCTTCGTTGGATCCCACCACATACCGAGCACGTTTCCCGCGGGAATGATGAACTTCTCGTTCGAAGATTTCACCCATTTTGCACGAAGCTTTTCTAGGATTGACTCAATGACTGATCTGGAGTTGCTGTTAAACTTGCATTGGTGGAATCCTACAGCTGCATTCACCTCAGAGAGTTCCTTTCTCAAGTCCATGCAGTTCTCTTCTGAATCTGCACCCGTCAGGCAGTCATCAAGATAGAAGTTGTTCACAATCGTGTGCGCCAATTCATGATTTACCAGCTCATGCTCCATGGCGTTTTCATTCTTCACGTGGATTGCTGAACACGATGAGGAAGTGGCCCGAAGATCAAGACTTGCATTTCGTAATGATCCAATTTAATCGACGTATTCATGTTTCTCCATAGAAAACGCTGACTGCATTGGTCTTCTTTGATGACGCGAACACGATGAAACATGTCCGTAATATCTCCAGTTAGCGCGATATTTTGAACTCTGAAGTTCCACAGGACTGATGTGAGTGGGCGAATTAAGTCTGGTCTTTTGAAAGAGCTTCGTTCAAAGACTTGCTGCAGCATCAAAGACAAGGCGTAGCTTTCCCGGCTTATTTGGGTTTGTGACGCCAAAATGGGGAATGTACCACGTCCGCTCACTTCCTTTAGTGACTTCAATGCTGTCCAGCTTTCGAATGTACCTTTTCTCCAGATATTTATCAAACTACGCTTTATACGCCGCTAGAAGTAACGGATCTTTTGCAAGATTTCTTTCCGTATGTCGAAGCCTTCCAAGAGCCATTTGATAGCTCTCGGGTAGAGTACCCTCTGCGTCACGCCAAGTAGACCGGTCTCCCAACATGCTCCGGTCCTCTTGGTGGTCTTCTGCAGGATGTCGTACGCGCGTCCTTCAACTTGATTCATGCCCTGCCACCTGGTTCTCGGGATTACTAAAAGTTCTCAGTGGAAAATGATGACTGGAGATCATTATCGTTAACTGGTTCCGAAACTGTGTAGTTGACGCATCCCTGTGTCTCCATTAGGTCATCAAAATTTCCTCCAACAGTCCATCCCAACGGTGTTCTCCATCCGATTGGAGCGTCGGGAGGACCCAAGTCAAGCTCGCGGTGAAGGATTAGGCTCAGATTGTTTATTTCGATAATCAGCTCAGGAACAACGTTCTTCAGATCTTGGGCTTTGACCTTGTTTAGATGTGGCCATTTATGACGAATTTTCTCAATTTAAATCGAGTAAGGTTATATTTAGACTAATCACAGTAACTGCGTTTTGAATTGGGAGGTACCGAGCTCCACGGAATGTTCCAGGTACCTCACATTTGACCACCACAGCGTTCGGCTCCATTACCGTTTCTCCACTGGCTGTACCGTAGCCACAGTGATGACTTTTCCCTTCCAGGCCAATGCTGTCTGATAAACCTTTTGAGATGAGGGTTCGGCTGGCTCCGGTGTCCAGTAAAGCGTAAGTCCTATGTTTTCCACCGGTACCTTCGATGACAACTGGTATTATCGACAGTGGACCGTCGCATCCTTTTATTACTGGTTCTGCGTTAACAACAGTAATGTTCACTGAACCGCTCGTAGGATTAGCTTGCTGGCTTGAGCTGAGTTTTGAAGTCTCCTGACTTGAATTTTCTCCCTGTGGGGCGGAGTAGTTGTGAAGCGAACGGTGATGTATCTTCTTGCATCCGTTAATGTCACAGATCTCTTTTTGAGAGTTCGCCATGTTCGATGGCGTTCCGGGCGCAGACATGAAGTGCACAACGATGGTCGCGTACGCTTGATGATCTTCCACTTTTGATTCAAATCTAGGTCTTTCCACCTGTCGCACTTGCTTAATGTGTGTCGATCTGAGCATGCTGGACAGGAGTAATGCTTATTATTTTCTGTACCTTCACCAGCAGCGACGTTAACAACGCCCGGCCCCTGCTTGGGGCGATATTTCTTCTCTTCGGAAGCTGCCTTCATGGTCTCTGGCTCTACCCATCTGATTTCAAGTTTTGCCCGTGGGTCAGTTGGAACGGGGGGAGGTGAATTGTTAACCCACTTCTGAGCTCGTAATCCTGCTTGCGGTGATCCATCCACAGCTTCCTCCTCTGAAGACAAGTCTTGATCAGAGCCTTCTTGGATTGCTAGAAGCTTTGAATCCTTTTCATTTTTGAGAAGGGCGAGCTCAAATTCCAGTGTTTCAATGGCCCTGATCTATTGCCTCATTTTCAACTCGGTTTCTATGATCACCACTTCTAGCTCTCCCTTTCTTGAAGGCGTCTTTTGCTTTGTTGACGCTGCTGGGTCAACCTCCATCTCATCCTTGAGGAATGCGAGCTGTCCTAAGTACGTCTTTGCTTTTTCTCCAGTGCTAGATAGACCTTCTAGTTTCTGGTATTCTAGACGGGATGGTTCGTGGCGACTCCTAGGAGCACCAATCTTGGGAATTCCGTTGTTTTCCATAATGAGACAACAATTGGTCTTTTCAAAGTTGTTATTCTTTTAAAAATCAGTAAGCCTGCACGTTCATCAAGGAGCGTGTCCAACCGATCAACTCGAATAACTTTCCAATAATTCAAACTTTAAATTAACCGGTTACCAAAGTGTCATCCGGCTCGAGGGACCAGTGATGTAGGTTTGCGAGCGTAGGGTCACTTCCCTTTACGCCTCGAAAGCTAAAATTGAAAATACCGAAGACCGTTGTTTACCGCTCGTTTATTTTTAAAAGAACGCTTTAGAACAAAAAGCACGCGACTGCCGGCGCACGCGCGTGACTTCCTGTGCGCGCGCATGCCATCCAGCGAGAGCAGTTTTCGCGACCGCGCACCAGCGAGAGAAGCTTTTCCTAAATTACAATGCAAATCCTTAACTTTATTCACATGTTTCTTTATAACTATTTAACATATTTACATATATATATATATGAAAAAACAATAGAAAAAAAAAGATAAGTGGGCAGGTGTTGATATTAAAAATAAAGAAGGCATATTCTGACCACGAGCACATGTGCTTTTTAGATGGCAGAGCGCCATCTAGTGGAGAAAAAATAAACTAAACGTTTATTCATCTTGCTTAGTGATATTTGGCCAACCCAATTTCTTGATAAATCAAGAAAAGCCACCCACGAACGCGTTTCGCGTTGTTGGCGCTTGTCAGCGTGGAGTAGGCTGTAACCACTGCGACTAAAAATATTTTTGGTCCCAGAGGCTTCTTGAGAAATCAAGAAATGGGTATTTAAGACTAAATATCACGTTGCAAGTTAAATTAATGTTTAGTTTATTTTTGCGCCACTAAATGGCACTCTGCTATCTAAAAAGCACATGTGCTCGTGGTCAGGAAATGCCTTCTTTATTTTTAATATATATATATATATATATATAATAGAGATCTATTATTCTCTTCAAAGAGTAGTTTCAAATAACAGGATGATAAATATCACACGAAAATAGCATTTATATAATAAAATCGAAAAAATGTCAATAATTTCAATAAAAAGGTAATCTTTTTGTTAGTGGCTAAAGCAAGTTAGGTTAGCAAGATGGGAAGAAACTGAGCTAACTGGATAGTCCAGAGAGATCTTACCGCACTGTTTTCTTTCAAATGGCAATTATTTTCAATACTTTGAGTTTCTATTAGAAGTGTTAATAGGGTCGTGCGGTTCTTTTTCGAAAATTGAAGCTTTATATTAAAAAATTGGTTAGACATTCTATGTTCAAAGTATTGTACGTCGCTAACCAATACCCTTTCTCGTCTTTCTGGCAATTAACGGATCCCATCGAGGAAAAAGGCAGGCTCTTTGGCCGCTATCCATTCATCGATTAATTTTTAACTTTATCGTAATTGGAGAAGTGCTGGTCACACACACTCACCAGGCCATGTTGCATTGATCGGAAGGAATAATGTCTGGGCTATAGGCGGGTGAGATAGGAATTCCCATTTGAGCATTTATAAGTACGTTTTTAACGGGTGCTGCATCATATCGCCAATCATTATCATGTTGCAAAATAAATGTGTCGTGTCTTTCGGCATATTACAGCCGTTTTATCGCAATTCTCGGCTCAAACGCATCAATTGTCTTCGGTAGTCTCTATGATCTTTTCGTTCGGTTATAGCAACTCATAATATAAAACTCCTAGCTGGCCCCACCAAATACACAGCATAATCTTCTCGCCATGAATATTCGGCTTGGCTGTCGATGATGAGGCACGGCTAGGGTATCCATACTTTGCCCGAAGTTCTGGATTAACGTATAGGACTCACTTTTCATCGACAATTACAATTCGATGCAAAAAAACCCACTTTTTTACGTCGGAGCAGCTGCTCACACGCGAAAAAACGGCGTTCGACGTCTCTTGGCTTCAGTTCATACGGCATCCAAATTCTCACCTTTCGGAGCATTCCCATTTCTTTTATGCGATGAAAATTGCCTGGGTGAGTACTCCAAGTGTTTTTGCGAATTCCTTTTGCGTTTTTGTTGGATCTTGATCGAGTCCTGCCTCTAATTCTTCATCCTCAAACTTTGGTGGCGCTTCGGGTCTTTCTTCATCTTCAAAATCGAAATTGCCACTTTTAAACCGTGCAAACGACTTCTGACACGTTCGTTCAGCTAGAGTATGGTCACCATAAACTTCCACTGAAATACGATGACTCTAAGCAGCTTTTTATTCATATTGAAGTAATGATGTAAAACTACCTGCAAAACACAGTTTTGGGTGTAAAAGTTGACATTTTTGGAGCAAATATAAACTAGTTTGTTTCCACTTCAGAGAAATGACGGTTACTGAAAAAGAAAGTCTTATGATGAGGCTTCAAAATAATGATGCCAGAAACAATGGAATAATAAACTAGTAGCGCCATCTTCATCAAAGCCACACAAACCTATTTGTACTCCAAATATTTTGTGTATTCATTTACAAAGGATAATATGGCTTTATTTTGATTAGGACCATTTTTTATAGAAATTAATAGTATGTATATTCTACCAATTAGATGTAATTTTAATAATCAAACAATTCTTAGTTATAATAATATTATAATACCATCATCAACTTCAATCGCCGATAATTAAAACAAATTTCAAGGATAATTTTATAATGAAAAATAATAACTGCAGAGACCTTATATTGGTATTTTAAAAATGTGTGGTATTGGAGGACATGATTAATCAGAGGTGAAGTCTGCTCTTTTCAATTTTTATCATTTCGGTAAAATTCAGTTTTGATTATAAAAAGTATTCTTGATATTTGTTTGAATTTGTATAAGAACATTATGTATATGCGCGCAAATAATACAATATACCAAAGCATTTAGGCGCGCGCAATCTATAATCAAGAAATAAATCTATCAACGAGCAAGTTTTGCAAAATAAAGCAACACGTTCTACTCTCTTTACTGCGATGGAAAACATTGCCCGATATGCGAAGGACAGTAGGAAGATGTTTGTTTTGTAAAACGAAATATCAACAGGTTCTTTTCACTAGCCAAAAATTTCTGGTTCATATTTGAGAGATTACCAATTTTCCATAGACACACATTTTTCATTCTTTAACTACAGGGGGGCTAGCCGAGTAAAGCCACTCTTCTACGGAACAAAATATAAGCTTCTAGATTTTTATACTCTGGAAATCCATAACATATAAAATTGACACTTTCTCAATATATATTCATCTCTACCATAATACCTTTAATATAAAAATAATATTTGCCGGAAAAGAATTGTTCGATCCATTTTCTTGCAATTATATGTGTTCAGATTGATAGTTAAATTCTACCTGTTTTGCATGATAGTTAAATACTATCTGTTTTGGATAATATTTTTTTACCATGTGCGAATTATGTAAAAATGGATAGATTTGTTAAATAAAAATCAGTGTGAGTGTGAACTACGCCCGTGTGTGGGATTCCTTTATAGAATAACTCTCCCTTTGGGAGTCAACGAGTGATCGCCTCAAAGAAAAGCAATTACAGTCTTCAGAAGGTGGCGAAGGTATAAGGATTGGTATTTTGTAAATTGAACACCGCCTCCAGCCAAGGTTGAACAATTTTGGTCCTGATCTAGCCGGATCCTAGGGAAGCAAAGAAAGTTGGGAATAAAGGAATCTAAAGAAGCTAAGAAAATTGAAGAAGAAAGAAATATAAAGAAGCTAAGAAAACTGAAGAAGAAAAAATTCTAAAGAAGTTGAGAAAATGTGTATGCTTCTGGAGAACCTAAAAAATCAGGCTGATTGTTAAAAGAAATTATTTAAATCAAGTTAACTAAGTGAAGTATTGTTAATAATTAAAGATGAAAAAGAATATATAATCAGAAAATCCTAACGTTGTTGCGATCATCTGCGACAAAGAGCATAAAGGAAATTGATGCGGAACTGGATAAGGAATCTCCATCTCGGGAGACCATCAGGATACATTTTGAAGTGTTGGAGACTGTTGAGAACCAACTCAGAGATGTAAATTCACAAATTATGAATCTGATGGTGGAGGATGAAACAATAACTCCGCAGGATTTGGAAAGGGAGCAAGATATAGAGGTCCAGCATGAAAAAAAATTATAAGAACGGAACTTCGAGTGGCTGAATATCTCCAGTTAAAGGAGAATGAGCACCAAGGCCAGGGTAATATGGACCCTACTAGGAGCGCCCAGGAAGGTATGTCATCATACAAGCTGCCTAAGATGGCACTCACAGTTTATGACGGCAAATGTCTCGAGTGGTTGGGATGGTGGTCGCAGTTTAAGACGATCCATGAGAGTCCAGTGTTGTCGGAAGTAAAGAAGTTCCAGTACCTTGTACAATCAATGAGGGCTGGTACCCGAGCGGATAGATTGGTCAGGAGTTACCAGCTAACCACAGAAAATTATCCTTAGGTGGTTAAGGCATTGCAAGACCGGTTTGGGGATAAGGTAATATTGACCGAGGTCTATGTACGACAACTATTGAAAATGGTAATAAATAATGCACGGAAAAAGACCTTAACGCTGGAAAGTTTGTACGACCAGGTCGAATCCCATTTAAGAGCCTTGGAATCATTGGGCGTCACTACACAACAGAATGCCTCATTTTTGTACCCCCTAGTGGAGACAAGTCTCCCGAAAGACTTGTTGAGGATATGGCAAAGAAGTGTACTGGCGGGGTATAGTGAGGACGAAGAAGAACTCCCAATAACAATAGACCAAAGATTACCGCGACTCCTCCAGTTCTTAAAGAGAGAAGTTAAGGGAGAACAACGGATTGAATATATGAGAGAGGGGTTTGGGTAATCATTATATAGAAGGAACTATGGCCAACATGTAGCCAGAATTCACACCGCTCAGATAAAATATGCTCATGGTAGAGTGACTCCCCTGTGCCTAAGTTGTAAAGAAAGACATTGAATCCAGGACTGCGCAAGTTGGCGTTCCACGACAGTGACCAAATGAATGGATGAAATGAGAAAGGTTAAGGCCTGCTTTCGCTTTTTGCGAGTGGGCCATATGAGGGAAACCTGCAGAACTCAAATACGATGCTCTCAATATAGAGCCCTGCATCTACCAAGGCAAGTATCAATGGACAATCGTGATCATGGGGAAAGGCGAAACACTGAGGAGCCGCGGGCCTCGACAGGTGAACAGGATTTCGCTTTATCAGGAATGCATGTGAGAACGGCCATCCCAAAGGCCTTGTTGGCGACAGCTCGGGTTCGCATAGTCGGCCCTCAGGCCGTAGGAATCACTATTCGGGCGTTGCTGGATCAGGGGTCTCAGTCGTCCTTTGTCCACCAAGATCTTCATCACTTAACTGCTCCGGTACAAAAGGTCAATGCACAAATCTTCGGGATTAACGGGAGAGCATGTTAAACAGATGGTATCATGTTCGGTGGAATCGTTGACAGAGTCAGGTTGGACTATACCGATTAAGGCGTTGGTGGTGGGAAGAATGACTGGGATATTACCTATCGGGATCTCCGTTTTCCTGTGCCGTCCAGCTGGAAGGCCCTGTCATTGGCTGACCCTCAGTTTGAAACAAGTTACCGAGTGGATGTAATACTGGGAGCAGACGTATATGGAAGCTTATTGCTCCCTTAATTTAAGTATTATGAGAAAACCCAGTTATGCGCGCAGAAGACCCAATTGGGCTGGATTATATCGGGAAAATTACCATGTGAAGGAGAAGGCAGCCCACACATAGTGTACAACTTCCGGGTGAATTATAAAGAAAACCTGGACAACATATTGAGGCGCTTCTTGAAGGTGGAAGAGTTCCCCATTAGACCTGCCAAGTCGGGCGCAGATTAATTATGTGAAGAATTATTTAAGACAAAGGTGAAAAGAAAACATCTAGTGGGCGATTAATCGTTCCTCTCCCTTTTGACCCGAAGGTGCCAGTTCCTGAGTTGTTTGGGGGGTCGGTCTCTATTTGTGTCCAGCGACAACTTAGTTTGGAACGACGTTTGGCCGAGCAAGTGCCATCAAAGGAGGAATATCATTCATTCATTTGAGAATACATAAAATTGGGTCACATGACTCCCTTACCGGAGTTGGTGTCAGAGGATTCCCCGGGTGGTTGTTTTATACCTAATCATTTGGTATGGGGAAATCGGCGAAAGTTGCGATGTGTTTGACGCTTCCACCGTGACCTCCAACGGATTCTCCTTTAATAATAGGTTGTATACCGGTCCCAAGTTGCAAAGAGATATATTTACCATCTTAATGAATTGGCGGCATCATAAGGTAGTTATGCTGGCGGATATTGAATAAATGTATCGTCAGGTGCTGGTGTGCCCAACGGATGCTGCCCGACAGAAAATATTGTGGAGAGAGACATCTAATAAGCCGATGATTCCCTATCGGTTGAATACTATTACGTACGGCACCTCCCCGGCTCCTTTCCTGGCCCTAATAACATTGATCCAATTGGCCATTGATGAGGGTAGTCAATATCCTAGAGCGGCTGAAGCATTGAGAAAGGAAACGTACGTGGATGATATATTGACCGGGGCAGAGGATTCAGAGTCGGCCATGCTGTTGAGAGAAGAACTCATATGTCTATTACAAAAAGGAGGATTTGTTCTCAAGAATGGGCCTCCAATGATCCGACAATTCTGAATCAAATACCCGAGGGTGCCCGTCTTAAGAAAACCCAATTCGATGGCGCAGAAGTGGTGAAAACGCTCGGTTTGGGATGGAATCCAGTGGGCGATTACCTTTTGTAGTTTCCAGGAGCCTACACAAGGGGATGAAATTACTAAGCGTGGCATGCTATCGATGGTGGCAAAACTATACGATCCCATGGGATGGTTGGCGCCCGTTATTGTAATAAGAAAGATTTTGATTCAGCGGTTGTGGGTAGCTGGAAAAGATTGGGATGCACCGATAGACGGACCTATAAAATAACAGTGGAAGAAAATTCGAGAACAATTGGGATGTCTTCGAACAGTTCGGATACCCCGCTGGTTGGGCTTAAAGGGAATCCAGGACATTCAGCTGCATGGATTCAGCGATGCCTCAGAAGATGCGTATGCAGCCGCTGTATATATAAGAATTAGTGGAAGCGATGGCATCAGAGCGTAGTTGGTGGCGGCCAAGACGCGATTGGCACCCGTCCGGCGAATCTCTATTCCACGCCTGGAGTTATGCGCGGCTGTCTTGCTAACTCGCCTAATTACACACATTCTGACGGTGGTGCGACTTGATCTGGGGACTATTGTCTGTTGGAAGGATGCGAACATCGTCCTGGAATAGATAAAGACCATCGCTAGAACCTTGCCAACCTTCGTGGAAAATCGGGTATCAGGAATACAGATATGCCGCCAGATTCAAGAATGGCGTCATGTTCGATCTGGAGAAAATCCCGCTTACTTTGCTTCCCGTGGGGTTCGGGATCTATGATAGGAAGCTTCAGGTTGTGGTAGAAGGGACCTAGCTGGCTCATTTTGTCCCGGGACCAATGGCCCAAAAAGCCAACAATAACTGGCCGACCGGAAATAAGTACGGCCTTGTCGGTTGGTCTCGTGGATCAAGTTCCTTTGTTGGTCGCCTTGGGAGAACGAATTTCCTTGATCACTACTAATAATCAAGTTGTGGCCTGGATCCTTTGTTTTATTAGTAATTTCTGGGGCGGGAAAGTTCAGTCACCCACGAATCCCTCTGAAATTAAGAGAGCCCATGTTAAGATCCTCTTGGCCGTACAACAGCATTATTTTGGGGAATAACTGAAGTCTTTGAGTCGTCACAAGGTCGTTGGTGGGCGCAGCAGAATATTGTGTTTAAACCCTTTCCAGGATGAACAGGGTGTCCTCCGAGTTGGCGGGAGATTGAGATGGGCTCCGGGCATACCTTACCACCAGAAGTACCCCCGCCTTATTGCCATTAGAGGAACGGCTGAGCTAACTTATAATACGTGACAGGCACCAAGAACTCTTCACGGCGGTACGCAGCTGGTACTGTCCAATCTCCGACATGAGTACTGGATCCTAAGAGCCAAAGATCAAATCAAGAAATGTGTTCGAGACTGTGTGATATGTGTGGCCTACCAAAGGCCGCTCGGTGCATGGAGAATGCATCATTCCTTCTGGCTGTGTGACGTGGTTTTTCAGCGAAAAACCAGGGGATGCAAGGGCTTTTGCTGCCTATATCGTCCCTGGCTTTGCCGAATTTCTATTCTGTGTGATATGTGTGTGGAGAAGAAGTTTTCCCACCCTCTACAATCACTCTAGAGGGGAGTGGAGTGGAGAGGCGACTCTGCGTGTTTGCCTTACGTCGGAGTGCCACTGGCCGGAGTTAGTGAAGCTGTAAGCTGGCTTCGGCCCTTGGTTAGCTGGCGTGAGACGCACGAGTCTTGAAACTCTTGGGTCTTCGCTCTGTGTGTGCGTCATTGGGAGCGTCCTTGCCGTGCGCGAAAATTGCACCAGGGCTAGGCCTGGTGTTGAAAAACCAAGGGGTGCACACAGCAGTACCACCCCCCGCCTTCGCGTTGGTTCCCCGCGTAAACCTCAGAACCTCAGAGGTCCTTGACTCGACGGCAGATTCAGGGAGTACTGTGATCAAAAGTTCGAGGGCCAAAGGGGGGGAGTCCTATTGGAGCGTAGGACGGGTTTAACTAAGTCCGAACGAGAGGGCTCGGTCAGCAACCTTGCCAATAAACTCTCGGAGACGCCTGTGGGTGAATGGTCAACCCCATGGAGCCAGACCATCATTCCCTTTTGGCTGTGTGACCTGGATGTCAGCAAAGGTATTCGGTTTATGGACCTTTGAGGTCTGGGGAACTATTGCTCCTAGAATGTGTGATGTGTTCTCGGCTTGTGGACCGAAAGGTTTAGGTGGCCATCTGCTTCAAGGGTGTGTGATCTGTTGCCGCTACAATCGAACCACCCAACATCAATTCATGAGCGATTTACCAAAGGAACGGTTGACCCCGGGAAAACCATTCACGGTCAGTGGGGTGGATTATGAGGGGCCCATTCAATGGAAATCATCTGGAGGTAGGGGATGAAAAGTCGGAAAAGAATACATCCGCTTGTTCGTTTGTTTTGTTACCCGGGCGGTGCAGATAGAATTGGTTACGGATGCCTCAACGCCTACCTTCGTGGCGGCTTTTATAAGATTTGTGGCTCGCAGAGGACGTTGCAACAAGATTTACACTGACCAAGGTACCAACTTCGTGGGGGCGGCCAATAAATTGCAGTCGGATTTTTTCTGTACCGACAGCAATTAAAGGAGTTGACTGCCATCTTGGCTAATGGCGGAACAGAGTGGCAGTTCAATACTCCGGGTGCGCCTCATTTTAGAGGCCTTTGGGAGGCGGCATAAAGTGTTTGAAACATCAATTACGGCGAATTGTAGGAACTACAGTGCTAACTTATGAAGAGATGTTAACTGTCCTCATTCAGATTGAATCCTGCTTGAATTAAAGACAAGAGAATTATATTGTATTATAAATCACTTTATTTACGAACGGAAAAATCTGTCCAGGGTAGCCTAGTGGACATGGCATCTGCCCGGTAAGCGGAACATTGTGGTTTCGATTCCCACAGTATTTTTACAGTAAAGGTTGTAGATAAATTTTAAAACTAAAAATCTAGAGAAACATGAAGGAGATAGAGGAAATTTTGTTCAAACTTAGTTATCTCGTGTATCTTCAATGAAGGTCACCGTGTATCAAATATGTTTCAGAGTTATTGTCTGATTCCCGATATACATGCTATGATCAAAAAGTTCGGGGAATTAGTCAAAAATATTCCTGGAAGAGTTTTACAAGTTAAATTCTTTTCACTCAACATTGCGGCTGCTCGATACCATGGTTATAACAACTCAACTATATGCTTCTCCAATCTGGTCAGATGAACAAGAGTTAATATCGAATGAAACACAAAATACCTTTCTGAGACGATATCTTAATCTCCCAAATTATACCCCAGGATATATTTTAAGGATAGAAACAGGAAAAACAACTCTCGCAGTGATAGCAAAGAAATTATTGTTAAATTCCTGGCTAAGAATGTTAAATATGGAGATTACGAGATCACCTTCAACCTGTTTGGCTCACTTGAGAGATTTTTATACCTCTACAAGACAAAATATTGGATTTACAAAGAGTTTAACAAATACGGTAAATAACGCCGGTTTCTAATGGCTTATTGGAATCTCGGATCACTATATATTGTAAAGTTATATTCCTTTGAATATTTGGACAATGCCAGATCAATCGATACAAGAAGACCAATCAAGAATGAGAAATTCAAAACTTTATCGACATTATAAAAAATTACATACATCAATAGAAACAGAATGCTACCTTACCGATGGTTTCCCTCTGCCAGTCAAACGATGCATAGCTCAATCGAGAATACTATTTACAGTCTTAAAAAAACACGTTCTGACGTTTGAGGGCAAAAACTTATATGTACACTGTATGACGAGGAAATTACTGAAGAATTCCCCATTACCTGCTTAATTCTACAGCACTTGATGCAGAAATGAAGGCCGTATATCAACAAATCAAATGTACCAACACTTCACCCTAAGTATTGCTTTCAAAATTATCAGCAAACAAATCTAAGGCAATAGCTCACTATAATTTTTTTAGATCATCATTATGTAAGGACCAGCCAACAAGTGAATGACTTTGAGACGAAGATTAAAGTTAGTTCAATTTCTATGTAAATAACACAATATGATTGTTACCTTACCCAATTGAGAGAATCTTTATGTGGCAAGTCCCTAATAAAGGCTTTTGTATGTGCGTGTATTTCTGGAAGAATTTCCAAAAAATAAAAATTATCATCATAAGACCTCGTTCTACTATGAAATATTTAAATATTTTCGATATCTCAAATAATAAGAACTTTATAGGCATTTTTTAAAGAAAAGAAACTAAGGCGCGGCGTTTTATTACAATGGATCTTAAAAGTGAACAAAGGGTATGCATAAATTTTGTCAAAAATTAAGAAAAATGGTGTCAAAAACGTTTCAAATGTTGAAATTGGCGTTCGGGGAGACAGCATTATCACAATCAAAAACGTTTATGTGGTTTGCCCGTTTCAAATCTGGTAAAGAGTCAACCCAAGATGAAACACGCCAGAGAAGACCTCCTTTAGATAATCACGAAGAACAGATCCAAAAGATGTGTGCTTTAATAAGGAAAGCATTAAGACAACGACCAGAGAACTAGTAGAAGAAACTGGGGTTTCATATGGAACGTGTCAAAATATATTGACCGAGGATCTTGACTTGAGAGAAAACTTTCGAAATTTGTTCCAAAAATTCTGTGATAGGCCCAAAAGGAGGAAAGAGATAATGCCTGCGAAGATTGGCTATTGAAAATCCATGAGATCCAAACTTCCTCACAAAGGTGATTACTGATGATGAAACCTGGGTCTATGGGTATGACCCAGCGACCAAACGACAATCGAGCCAGTGGCTCCCGAAATATGCCCCCAAACCGAAAAAAAGCAACAATGTATAAGTCAAAAACAAAGATTCTCTTGGTGACTTTTTTCGATCACCAAAGCATTGTGCATTATGAATTCCTCCCACAAGGGCAACAATTAATCAACACGTGTAACTAGCGATTTTACGCCGTTTACTGGAATTAATACGGGAGAAAAGACCGGAAAAGTGGATCTCGGGCGAATGGATGCTTCTAACGATAACGCCCCAGCACACAGAGCTCTTTCCATGGGTGCTTTTTTGACTAAAAATTGCATAATGAAAATGCCTTATCCCCCGTACTCGCCTGATTTAGCACCATATGACTTCTTACTCTTTCCTAGAATGAAGTTAGTTTTAAAGTATATAGATTTGATACCGTCAATGCCATAAAGAAAAATCGCTGAGCGTTTTGAGGGACATTACTTCTGAAGAATTTTCTGTGTGCTTCCGAAACTGGGAAAAAAGAATGAAACGTTGTATATATTCCCTCGGACAGTATTCTGAGGAATATTACCCATTTTTTCATCTATTCATCTAATAAATATTTTATGAGCCAATTCCCCGAATTTTATTATCATACCTTTTATGTACATGCTCAAGGGTAATAGTTCCTTATGGTTTATCCATGAGTGTATATAATGCCTTATTATTTGCAAAATATCATTTCAGGGATACGTTTCTTACAGATATAAATAATTTAAGAAACGTATCCTTTAATGAATTTCTACTCTCTTTTTCGAAAGGTTAAAGTAACAATTTTTCTTTTACAACTCAACATTATTTTCTTGATTAATCAAGAAGTATTTTATGATTAACTCAGTGGGTCATTACCGTACAGCTTTTCACCACGCTGACCAGAATCAACATTCCAAAACGTATACGTGTTAGACTTTTAAAAATCAAGAAATAACTGTCGTAATATTGTTACACCTTGAGATGTAGATGGTTTTTGTTCAGCGGTTTCTATTGTACCGTAGAATAAACCAGAACGAGTTCGCATCAAAAAGCTAACGCTTTATTTTGATATGGTTACAAAAAGAATAATGAAGAACGCCGGCGCGAGGTCACGTGACGTCGCGAGCGCCGCTGGCTGCACAATGTTAGCAATGAATAAACAAATCAACCTTGATTTGTTTAATAAGTTAAATTATTAATGAAAATATTTACATGAGTCTATTTCGGCTGTGGAATTTCTCCCTCCTCCGAAATGGTCGTGTCATCACGACAGTCTTCTGTTCTCTCAAAGTAGGGCTTAATTCTGCTAATATGAACTATCGTTGGCTTTGTCCGGTTCCCAGGGTTGTCTTTTGGTAAAACGGAGTAATTTAAATCGGATAGTTTCTTCAATATGATGTATGGCCCGAAATATCGTCTAAGGAGTCTATCACATTTTCCAGGCTTTCCGATTGGGGTCCATACTGATACCAAGTCGCTTGGATTGTAGCTTGCTTCTCTATGTTTTTTGTTATAATAAGTTTTCATTTTCTCCCCACATTTTTTATCATATTATTTTTCACAATTTCCTTTGTTTTAGAGATTCTTCCCTAAAAATTATTTACATACTCATTATAGTTGGGTGGATCAGGTTCAATGAAGATATTAATGCCGTCCAATATTAAGGTAGGTTCTCTTCCATATAATAGGAAGAACGGGGAATATTTGGTAGATTCATGTACTATCGAGTTATAGACGTGAGTTATAAACGAAAGGATATGGGTCTCAATTCTTCTGATCTACATTCACATATAGACTTATCATATCTATTAACGTTCTGTTTAAACGTTCTGTGAAGCCATTTGACTGGTGATGGTAACTTGTAGTAAAACAATGTTTGATCTTGCATATTTTCATCAGTTCTTTCATCATATTACTGGTAAATTGGCTTCCTCTATCGCTGATAAGGTAACGCGGAGCTCCATTTTCTAGAAAATATCTTCCGTTAAAAACTTAGCCACTTCTTTCGCCGTGTCATCGAGGACAGCTTTCGTCTCTGCGTATTTTGTGTAGTAGTCTGTTAGAACTACTATCCACCTCTTTCTGTTCATTGTAAATGGTAAGGGGCCCAGAAAATCTACTCCAATCCTTTCGAATGGATAATATGAGGTAGGGATCGGTTGGATTAGACCAGCAGGTAGTTGATTCAAACCCTTCCTGCTTTGGCACAGATGATATGTCTTAACAAAATCAGATACATATTTAAGCATGGTAGGCCAATAATACTTGCTTTTTTTTCGGTGCATGGTTCTGGCAACACCCAGGTGCTCATTCAACATATGGTTGTGGTGGTCTATCAAAATGTCCTTCCTTTTTTGTTTTGGCACCACTAGCAACCATGCTCTGCCTTAAGGATTTGGATTTTTCCGATAGAGATATCCCAATTCTTCTTTGAAGTTCTGTTTGTATGATCGTTTGTCTTCGCTGAGGCCTCGTTTTACAGTTTTTATGAAGTCGTCCTCCTCATCTATTATCTGATTCAAAAATATAGTGTCGTAATCTTCCTCCCAATCTATTTCTGGAAAGAGTCCTCTGGATAAGCCATCGGCGTCGAGATGTTTATTTCCCGATTTATATATAACGTCGAAATCGTATTCTTCAGATTCTTATTCTTCTTTCAGATATTTTAACCAGCATAGTGCGTGGTGGTCTGTTATTACCTTGAAATGTCTTCCATATAAGTACGGTCGTAATTTATTCATTGACCAGACAACTGCCAAACATTCTTTTTCAGTTGTTGAATAATTTTTTTCCGGGTTACTCAGAGCTCGACTTAAATATGATATGACTTTTCTTCACCACCAATATTTTGAACCAATGTTGCTCTTATACCGATGTTCGACGCGTCTGCGTGAATGTTGGTAGGTGCATAGGGATCAAAGTGAGATAAATTTGGTGGTGTCATTAAAGATTATTTAAGAGTTCTGAATGCTTCCTCTTGGGGGTTTGTCCAAATAAATGGAACATCCTTTCTTGTTAACTTGATCAATGGTTCAGCAATTTTTGCAAAGTCTCTAATAAATTTTCTGTAATACGAGCAAAGTCCTATAAATGATTGAATCTCTAAGTTCTCCTAGGTACTGGGAAATCTCTAACGTCTCTAATGTTGTGCTCTGCAGGTTCAATTCCATATTGGTTGGTAACATGACCAAGAATATTTATTTCCTCAAATGCAAATCGACATTTCTTTCTATTTAATTTAAGGTTTAATTCGCGAAAGCATTTCAAAACAGCTTCGATTTTATAAGATGAGAAATGAAATCACGGCTATAAATTATAACATCATCTAAATAACACAAATACATTTACCATCTCAAGTTATGAAGTACGTTGTCCATAATTCTCTCGAAAGTAGCTGGGGCATTACACAGACCGAACGGCATCACATTGAATTCGTATAGCCCGTGGGATGTTGTAAAAGCTGTTTTTTTCTTATATTTTTCCTCAATTTCAACCTGCCAATACCCAGATCTAAGGTCGATGGTTGAAAAATACCTTGATCTTTGCAGCGTATCCATTACGTCGTCAATTCTGGGGATAGGATACACATCCTTTACTGTGACGTTGTTCAAATTTCTGTAGTCCACACAGAATCTCCAACTGCCATTTCGTTTTTTGACAAGGATAACCGGAAACGCCCAAGGGCTAGAGGATGGTCTTATCACTTCTTCTTTGAGCATGTCTTGTATTCGTTCTTTTATGATGTTCCGTTCTTTGGGGCTAACCCGGTAAGGTTTGTGTTTAATGGGCTTTGCATTTTCTGTATCGATGTTATGTTTGGCCAAGTTGGTCCGACCCAATTCTGAGGAAAATAAATCTTCGAAATTAAGCAATATTCGTTTCAATTCCTTCTGCTGGCTTAATGGCAAGTCTTCGTTGATTTGAAATTGTGGTACCTTATATTCAACATCGACTCTATGGATTTATTATGATGGGATGAGTGTCGTGTCCTATAGTTTGATTTTGCATTATCTTTAAAGGCCGGGGATACGGGTTAGTTATCCAAAGATAAGTTTAATAGTAGAGTAATTCTTCCTGGAATGAACTTATACGATAACCAATAAAGATACTCGTCTTCCTTCGCCTTGTTATTATCGTAAAAGGTAAGTTTCATTATCTCTAACAGTGATCATACTTCTAGCCAGCCTGAGTCCGATTGTATGAACCAATTTTTCATATTGGGGTCTGCTATATATTCACCATTATCAGATTTACCGAGGCTTTGATGAGTTTGAATGAGAGTCTGGGTATATTGACAACTTGACTATCGATTATCTTCTTAGGTGTATCTGTGAGATTATTGCAGTCGCTTAATATATCATAGTCCAATTTTTTTTTTCTCACAATTCATCTTCGCTTTCAGCCGTTTTAAAATATTTCGACCGATAATTTAAGTTCTTATATGAGAGTTCAATATTATGAAATTATGAGCGAACGACCTTTCGTCAATCTTGACATTTAATGCAATGGATCCAGCCATATCCAGATTTTTTTCATCTGGACCGACACACACTTTAGTGATGGTTTCAAAGTTTCGGCCGGTTTGGAGGGCAGTATTTTGGTCGACAATTGAGAGATCCGCGCCTGTGTCAACCAAGGCATCAATATATACTATTTTTTCAATAAATAAATTTAATCGACATTTTGAATCTATCTTCTTAATGACATTTATTGTCAGCTTACCTGGGTTGACGGAACAGGCGCGTGAATTAGTTTAAATCCTCGAGCACGCTGTATCTATTGCGTGTTGGAACGTTGGGGATCTAGCACACATCGCCATGCAGTCTTTGTGTCTGTGGGTTCATGCCATTCAAAGTTTCTCTTTCATCAACAATTATATCGTGGCATGAAGGACTTTCCTCTAACTTGTCCCTGACCAATTCTGGGCTGTTGGCTAATCTGTTGAGTTGGCGAGTAAGTTTTAAACTGCTTCAGAGTTTCGGCTGGAGGCTTGGAATAATTTTCATACCGATATGGACGGTTTTCTTTTGGGCGTCATGACACGTATTTGGGGATCTCTCCTTCTTGAAATTTCTGCTCGAAAGAATTTTATTTTTTTTCACGTCTCTCGTGAATTATTTTTCAAAAGTATCGATTTTTGCATGAATCAGCAATTCGTTGATAGACTTCGGAGGATTAAGGTATAAAGCCAAAGCGTATTCCTTCCTAAGGCCACCGACTACAAACCTTATTTTTAAATTTTCCTCCAAAGTCGCATCTGCTTTGCCTAAAAAAAAAGGATTTCCTCGGCAAATCTCAATGTCGGCTCATTCCACTTTTGCATTCGATTGAATTTGAGCATCAGTTCATCTTTGTTCTCGTCGATAGCGAAGTCTTGAATCAGACGACCTTTTAGTGTTTCCCAGCTGGTGAGGCTAACCTTATGGAGATCGTACCAGGTTCTTGCACTTCCTACCAGGTTCATGGTAGCGTAGCGTGTTATGATATAATCCGCCCATTGGTAGAAAAATCCAATTTCCTCCCAAAATCCAATGATCCATTGGCGAGGATCGCCATTTCCGTCGTAGTTTTCGATCTTTAAATTTGAATTAAATAACATTCTTTCCAGGCCAGCATCTCCACCATTTGTTACACATTGAGATGTAGATGGTTTTTGTTAAGCGGTTTCCATTGTACCGTAGAATAAACCAGAACGAGTTCGCATCAAAAAGATAACGCTTTATTTTGGTACGGTTACAAAAAGAATAATGAAGAACGCCAGCGCGAGCGCGCGCCCCGGGACGAGGTCACGTGACGACGCGAGCGCCGCTGGCTGCACAATGTTAGCAATGAATAAACAAATCAACCTTGATTTGTTTAATAAGTTAAATCATCAATGAAAATATTCACATGAGTCTATGTCGGCTGTGACATATATGGTAAATTATCATATACTATGCATTTTGTCCGTTTTATATGATTAACTATTTTCATTCATATGTATATTTTGTTTTATCTTTTAACGCTATGCAAATTAATGGCAACCTTCAAATATGTAAATTCTGCTCGCTGTAAAAAAAAAAAAAATTATTTCAGCCAGGCAATGAGTGGTTGTCGCCCCTAGTATCTTTGACACATTATAACATGGCGCAGCCGACATAAGAATTTTTCAGTTTTTGAACTTTGTCTAGGTCTCTAAAAAAAGTGAAGATTACAAAATATGTGAAATATTAAGCCACCTGCCGAATTTGTGCCATACAATGGTGAGAAGAAATGGGAAACCTGGCGTGAAGCATTTGAAATTTTCTCTATAGCTGCAGATATGGATAGCATGCCTTTGGTACGTCAACGAGCCTTTTTGAAACATATTCTTGGTGAAAAACAATGTCGATATATGAAACATTCAGAGCACAAGAAAATGAAACTCACCCAAGTATCAAAGAGACGCTCGACTTGTTGGCAAAACATTTCAAACCCTTTAAAAACGTATTTCAAATAAGAAACAAAATTTTCACCAGCGTACAAAAAGAAGGGCAAGGTATTATGAAATTCGTTACGAAATTAAAACAACTTTCCAAGGAATGTGAATTCGAGGAATTGGCTGAATCTCTCATCAGGAATCGTTTCATAATTGGAATTCTAGATCAGGAAGTAAAAAAGAAGTTGTTGGAAGATCCACAGTTGACCCTACCAAAAGCAATTTCTGTAGCCACGATTGCCGAGTCTGTTGGCTTACAAATAGCGTCATTGGAAGAAAAACAGGCTGTGATTGAAAAGATCAACAAAAATACCTGGCATAAAAATAGAAGTCGAGTAGAAAATGCTAAAGCAGGACCCAGTGTTGAAAACCCTAGAAATGAATGCAAGTGGTGTGGACAGCAACACACATATGGTAAATATAAATATAAATACCTCTATTTATCAAGGCTTTTCTTTGATTTAAACTAAATCACGCGGGCATGTGATCTACTCACGCTATACAAGACCAGAGCAAGATATGATTTTAAAGAAAATATATATATTTGTACATACATGTTTATTTGAAATTGTATACTTTATTCCTGTAGAAGGGCAGCTTGCGCCCGAAAGCTCGAATTAATTTTACAAATAAAGAAAATTATCCTTATCGAATCTAATCGTTATTATAACATATGGTAAATGCCCAGCATACTGAAAGACATGTAACGCATGCGGGAAATTAAACCATTTCGCAGCAATTTGTAGGACCAAACGCATAAGAAACCTTATAGCGGAGAATGAAGACGACGAATCCTTCGAAGGAGATATCAATATAAATAAGGTTCTGGTTAAGACCGTTCAGTCGGACAAATGGTCCGCTGTGATAAGTATAAATGGCAACAAGACGTCGGTACATTTGGATACTGGTGCGCAGATTAATGTGCTTCCTTAAAAAGTGATAAACTTGTGGTCTGCAAAACCAATAATCAAGCCCACGTCGTTAAAGGCATATGCATATGGACATTCGGAATTGCCTATCGTGGGGAAATGTTAAGTGTTATGCCAATATGGTGAAAAGAAAAGCTTGTGTGAATTTATTATTGCTGATGTTGATGCACAGACACTCATCACAGGGGACACTTGCGAGAAACTTGAAATTTTTAAACGAATCAATCAAATAAACTCGCGCGAAATGAATTTACATGATGAAACCCAAAAAATTCTCGAACAATTTCATGAGGTGTTTCAAGGAGTTGGATTGATAAACTCTGAATGTAAAATTTATACAAAACCTGAGTATCCGCCTGTACGTGCCCTTTCGAGACGCATCCCGACAAGCCTAGGAAATGAAGTTCAGTCTGAATTGGAAAAGATGGTAAAACAAGGAATAATTACGAAGATTTATCATGAAACAGAGTGATCTCACCCTATGGTCGTAGTGAATAAAAAAATCGGGCAAATTAGAATATGCTTGGATCCACGCAAATTGAATCAGGCCCTGGTGGGAAGACACTTCCAAACTCCGGATCCTTCTGAATTATTACATCAGATTCCCAAGTCTGAGTATTATACCGTGTGAGATGTAAAATCAACCTATTGGCATGTTCCGGTTGTCAAGGAATGCAGCGATCTCTTGGTGATGGCTAAACCATTCGGCAAGTTCAGATATAACCGATTACCGTTTGGTTTTAAAATATCGGCGCAAATATTCGTGGAAATGATGACAAATATTTTCAAGAACAGTTTTTGGAACATCACATATGCAGATGACTTGCTGATATACGCAGATAGCATTGAAGAACATAATAAAAAATTAAAAGGCATACTAGAAATAGCAAGGGAAATTAATATCAAATTCGACTTGACTAAAGCTCAAATTTGTAAAAAGAAAGTTTTTTGGGCCACATAATTTTTAAAAATGGAATAGATCCAGAGCCAAATAAGGTCGACAAAGTGATCAACCTTAAGAAGCCAGAAGATAAAAAGTCGTTTCAAAGAATCATGGATCTTTACAACTATTTAGAACAATTTATTCCAAACCTAGCCTAGTCAACGTCCAACATTAGAGAAATATTAAAAAAGAATGTGATCTGGCGCTGGGGCCCTAGACAAGACCTTGAATTCCATCACATTAAGGAATGCGTTCGAAACGCTCCTTCGTTGGACCATTACGACAAAACTAAGATGTTCTACAATGTGATGCCAGCAAGGATGCTATGGGAGCTGCTCTGCTACAAGAGAATCGACCGCTGGTATTTGCATCCGCATCATTTAACGATTCTCAGAAACAGTATTCACAGATTGAAAAAGAATTGTTGAGCATTTATTATGGATGAAAAAAGTTCGAATATTTATTATTAGGACACACGTTTATAATCCAGACGGATCATCAGCCTTTATTACCACTTATCCAAAAACCATTAACTGATATATCGCCTCGGCAGCAAAGACTAGTTATGAAACTCTTGGCTTTTTATTTTTAAATTGCATTATCGTATTGGAAAATGCTTAAATGTCGCATATGTTCTATCCAGGGATACTCATCCCATAGACGAACTCCCAACACCCTTTCTCGAGGGGGGGGGGGGCAGAAGAATATTCAATTTAATATCTGCCAACATCTCGGTCGATAAAACTAATTACTCTACAGAAGGATACCCGAGAAGATACAACGTTGTTAAATAATGTATTGTTAATAATCCACTACCTTACTGAAGGGTGGCCAATAAGCAAATAAAGATGTAGATAAAGATGTAAAACCCTAATATGATTTTAGACACCGTAATTATCTATGGAATGAATTATTATGTGTCGGATCGGCCATAGTGGTTCCTGGGACACAAAGAAACTATATGCTCAAGTTGTTACATCAATCTCATAAAGGGATATCAGCAATTCAGGGTTTGGCACGTGAATCTCTTTTCTGGCCAGGAATGTCCATGGATATAGCCGAGAGAGTTAAAAATTGTGAAATTTGTCAAAAATACCAGAAGTCGAAAAAACGGGAGACGTTAGGATGTTTTTCAATTCCGAATTATCCTTGGCAAACAGTCTATATGGATATATTTTATATAGAAATAAAACCTCATTTATTAATTGGGGATAGATTTAGTTGTTACCCGGAAATTTATGCACTAAACCCGCCTACTTCGACCAATGTGAGAAACAAATTAAGAGAGACATTTGCACGATTTGGAATTCAGGAAAGTATCATGTCCGACAATGAACTCCCGTTCCATTCAGAGATAATGACAGACCTTTGTACAAAATGGGGCATAAGGAAAATTTTCTCAAGTTCACACCTTCATAGAACCAATGGACTGGCACAAAGGAATATCCAAACAATAAAGAATCTATTGAACAAATGTGAAGATCAAGGATTCCCCCCCCCCCCCCCCCCCCCCCCCCCCCCGACGCATATCTGGCACTGTTGACCTACAGAAACACGCCAAAGAATGACCTACCGTCTCCGGCACAACTTTGTTTGTCTAGGAGTCTCCGCTGCCTCGTCCCAAGAATCACCCCGCTATATGGCCCGTGCAAAACCAATCAAAGAGATATAGAGAATGCAAAGCAAAGAGGACAAACTAATACGACAGAAACAGCAAAACCTACCCTGAAGTCAGCGTGGGAGAAGAGGCCTGGTACCAACTATCTCCAAAACAGACATGGACACCGGTGAAGATTATAGCTCACGGGAATTCGCCTCAAAGTTTCAGAGTCGTAACACCATCTGGAAAGGAATTCCTCAGAAATAAACAATTTCTAATACCAAAAAATGAACCATCCAGAAAGAGGGAATTACCCTCCTTGGGGACCTCGTTCTCAGGTGCATCGTTTCCAGTAGCGGCGGACTCCAGCAGTTGGCAGAGAACTACTGAAGTGGAGCCAGTCGCAGGACCATCTTCAGCTCCAATACAACGACAACCAAGTGATGGGATGGCTGTGCCCTCTGAGAACTCATCCGTAATGCCCCGGTTCTCTAGGTTCGGTAGAGAGCTGAAGAAACCACAAAGGCTTGGGTTTTGAGGAAGGGGAAACGTGTTGTGATATATGTTAAATTATCATATACTATGCATTTTGTCCGTTTTATATGATTAACTATTTTCATTCAATATAAATTTTGTTTTATCTTTTAACGCTATGCAAATTCATGGCAACCCTCTAAAATGTAAATTCTGCTCGATGTAAAAAAATAAAATTATTTTCAGCCAGGCAATGAGTGGTATCTTTGACACATTATAACAATAAAATTTTGTATAAATTCTTGAATTAAATATAATTACATTTATTATAAATATATATTCCGTAGTTTGCCATCAGCCATCAGAAGCGTTCAGATAAACGGATTTGATTTTTCAATCCAGAACATTATATTTACAGTGAGAATGGCAAAGCCTACCTTCAATTTCAGCATTTCTTTTGTTGAGTCATCCAGCCATTTCTTCTTTGAAAGGATTTTATTGAAGGCAGTCTTGATCATTGACAAGTACTCCTCCAGATCCACCTGGTCATACATAGTTAGAAAATATTCAAAGGAAGATTTAATTGCATAGCAACTACTCTGAAGGTCGAGGCTGAATAGCTGCGTAGTCGAGGCTGTCTTTCATCTCAGGTTCAAGTAGAGGGAATATATGGTCTCATTTCTTTTTTAGATGTCAGAATCGCTGAGATTTTATATTTTTAATAATCAGAGCAAAAGGACACAACAATGCTATTTTTTTATTAAGCTCTATACAAGTATAATCCTCATCTTTAGTTTCATTTAAGAGCATAAGCTAGGATTTGCAGAATTATTGTGGCTGATATTGGCGATTTTGATATCATTCAATATGAAATATCTCAAGGTAATTCCGAAAAATGAGGCAACCCTAAACTGACCAAGTCACATAGCTCGAGGCATTATTATGAAGACCGGGTTTTAAACCTCTTGATGAAGAGAACATTCTAACCGACCTGGATTTAAATAGTTGCATAGAAGATGGCGCAATGTTTTTTTTTTTGCGTTTATGATGGAAGATTTGCCTTTTTATAGAAGCATGTAACATCTGCCAAAATAATTTTAAAAAATATTTTTCATTTATCGATATATTTTATCATAGCTGAATATCAATTTATAAAATTTTGGACATATATAATTGGCGCAGTTACTAACCTATCTGAATAACCTTTTGGTAAATTCATAAAATTATATGACTTCCAGCGAAACTCTTGTAATCAAAGCCTGTTTTAAATCGACGAAGGTCATAGTCCGAAATCACGGTTTACAGGAGAGCTCTGAATTTGACAAAGCTGGTTTTGTCACTACCCCGAGTATTATAGCTTGCAGAGACGGCCACTAAGTGATGCATAGTGTATTGCGCCTATTTTGGCAAAATATGTGTTCTTTCCTTTTTGGATGTGCTCTTTATTCAAATCATTTATATATTTTTCAACCAATCACAAGTACACCCCGTACGGTAACAATGGTTTTATATATGCCTAATTTGTAAATACTCATAGATAGAATTAAAGGACTATTCTTCTCTATGGATTAGAAAGATAGACGAATGACCAACAAGAGAAAACAGGAAGTTTTTGTTATTTGGCATGATAAATAAATAAAGTATTTAATCTTAAAGCTTATTGTTATGGATCATATACATATATGAATGTGTGTCTGTCTGTACTAGATAGATTCAAAAACCATACATCCAATCGCCGTGAAACTTTGGGAAAGTTGTTTACTATACTACCGGGAAGGTTTCTGGTTTGAATTTGATCTGGAATAAATATTCGTTGCAATTTTATTTGCAAATTTTCTACTTTCACTCGCAAGCAACGTCTCTCGCGGCATCTGGTTAAATTACACAGCAAGCAGTGCCTTTCGCGACATCTGGTGAAATTACATTTATAAATTGTAAAAATAGCTCAAATGTGTTCCAAGTATAATATTTTTAATATTTAATTTGAGAATTTAATAATGTAATTTTCAATGACGATGTGAAAAACTTGACATTTCAATATTATTAAATATTATAAGAAAACATCTTATTTAAAATTTAATAAATGTTTTCAAAATATTATGTGTTTCAAAAATATATTTCAACGTATATGACAATATTTATATACGTTTATAAATCTACTAGCGGATGTGCCCGGCTTCGCCCGGGTTTTGCCCGAGTGAATGTTTGTCTAACGAACATTTGTTAAAACAATTCTCTATAAACTTATAAAACGTACTCGGCTTCGCCCGGGGTTTTACCCGAGTAAAGGTTTGTCTAGCGAACATTTGTTAAAACAATTCTCTAAAAACTTATTTAAAAAAAAAAGATATATTTTGATAATTTGAAACTCGTAAATTTGAATCTCTCGATATATTGTTATCATCGTCACAATGGGGGCGCTGCTTGCGAGTTAAATCTACAAATCTGCAAATAACTCTAAGGATATTCAAGATATTCAGGAAATTATTTTTCAAAAACCTTCCCGGTGATATACCTAATAATATCCCAAAATTTCACGGCGATTGGATGTATGGTTTTTGAATCTATAGAGTGCAGACAAACAGACAGACAGACATTCAATTTTATATATATAGATAGATCCACTCTTCATTGTTGGCTTTTTATCTTACATTCATTCTTCATTGTTGGCTTTTTATATTACATTCACTCTTCATTGTTGGCTTTTTATCTTACATTCATTCTTCATTGTTGGCTTTTTATATTACATTCACTCTTCATTGTTGGCTTTTTATCTTACATTCACTCTGTTGGCTTTTTATATTACATTTACTCTTCATTGTTGGCTTTTTATCTTACATTCACTCTTCATTGTTGGCTTTTTATATTATATTTACTCTTCATTGTTGGCTTTTCATCTTACATTCATTCTTCATTGTTGGCTTTTTATATTATATTTACTATTCATTGTTGGCTTTTTATCTTACATTCATTCTTCATTGTTGGCTTTTTATATTACATTTACTATTCATTGTTGGCTTTTTATCTTACATTCACTCTTCATTGTTGGCTTTTTATCTTACATTCATTCTTCATTGTTGGCTTTTTATATTACATTCACTCTTCATTGTTGGCTTTTTATCTTACATTTATTCTTCATTGTTGGCTTTTTATATTACATTCACTCTGTTGGCTTTTTATATTACATTTACTCTTCATTGTTGGATTTTTATCTTACATTCACTCTTCATTGTTGGCTTTTTATACTATATTTACTCTTCATTGTTGGCTTTTTATCTTACATTCATTGTTGGCTTTTTATCTTACATTCATTCTTCATTGTTGGCTTTTTATATTATATTTACTCTTCATTGTTGGATTTTTATCTTACATTCATTCTTCATTGTTGGCTTTTTATATTACATTTATCCGAGTGAAAGTTTGCCTAACGAATATTATATATTATGAAGTATAATAAACAATGTTAAAGATTAGTTTTAATTATTAATCAAGATTGTGTGTGAATATGTGAGAAAGATGTAATATCGTTGTTGTTTTCTTGGCCGACTGTTTTACATATGGTGTTATCTTAAAATTGCTTGTTTTGAATATTTTTTTAGATTGAGTTGAATGAATTGCTGATTTTTTTTTTTTTTGTATTTATATATAAATAAAATTAACTCTGTTGATTTTTTTGTATTTAATCGATAACAGCTAAGTTACGCATGTTAATGTTAGGGAAAAATATTTTGATGTTAAGCAAAACCTGCTCCATCTCGTTTTACATAAATGTTGAAAATTTGGTTGAAATTGATGCATTGTAACGAAAGTTTTTAGTGATGTCCTCTTATGAAATTTGCATTTTATTAATATAGATATATAGGTTTTTAACTTTCAATTAGACAATTTAAGTTTATTATTTATTCATTTTAAATCAGACACTTTCAGGATGATATTTAATAATCACAAATATATTGTTCAATTTAAATTCGTTTGCAATATTTTATTATATATGTGTGAAGATTTTTAAGACCATGGAATTGTTGTAAATAATCTAGATATCTACTACCACATATTTCACCACGTGACTGTATATAACTTGTTATTTACTGCAAATAGAAAGCATCAAATAACATCAATCTGTACCGCGTAAGACTCTAATAAAGTATAGCAACTGTACAGATAAGGGGAATGGAGAATAACAGGAGAAAATTAAGGCTAAAACTAATCAGGCCTAAGTGAGAATAAGAAAGTAAGCCTATCGAGCCCAGTCCAATTTTTACGAGGTCGTGGCCCTCCTGGATGATGTAAATCCCCCCCCCTCCCCTGTTTACGTCATAAAAAGGGCAGTGACCTGCTTGGACCTAGAGAAGCTATTAAAGGAGGCTCCAAGCCTCAGTTAGTCAGTCAGTCTTCAGTCCTTTGTTTCAGTCCTCTGCGCAGGCCGCTCCTATAGAGTTAAACCCTTTCCTGCCAGAAACCTCCTCGTCCCATTCCTTCTTGACGTTCAGACGCTTCTTAGTGAAATCTCTGTTTGTTTATTTCACCTTTGGCCCAGCTGTGTCGCCTTCCACCACGACTGCACGGTAGAGGTAACATCGAGGTTCGTCTAGCATCAGGTAACACTGGCCCCAGAGGTCCCAAGATATCACATATATAATCGTATAATATATATTATAACGAATATATATTCGTTTGCAGTTGAATAAGCATTTTTATTCTACCATTAACTATGTATATCTATGTTTTGTGCATATTGTAAAATGGATCACAACGCCAAGAATTCAGAGTAAAATTGAGGGAAGATGAGGGGAGGGATGGCCATATGTTGGCGCCAAAAATAGAATTCCTGTGTGGGGAGGACTGTGTGAGATATCAAAAATTCCTTTTCGTTCAAACACAGCAATGTGTGAATGGGTACAGCTAGGTGGAGCAGAGTATCAAACATAGATTTATCTTGACAATTATAGATACAGTAGGGATTGGATGATTTTGCTAGAATCGTTTTAACAAATGTTCGTTAGGCAAACTTTTACCTGGGTAAAAATTAGGCGAAACCGGGTACATTCGCTGAATAAAGTTATTCATAAACGTTCGTTTGTGGCAAGATACTATTCCTTCAACTTCAAATTGCCGAGGGAACCAATTAATATAGTTTTTTTTCAACTTATCGAGTTTCAAGAGACCGGGAAAATAATTCATATTATCGAGAGTATACACAAGTATAGATTCAGTAGGGTTGAATGTTTGCTAGAATCGTTTTAACAAATGTTCGTTAGTCAAATATTTACTCGGGTAAAAACCAGGCAAAGCCGAGTATTTTCGCAAGTGGAGGTATAAAACAATCGTGGGTAGAGATTGGGACTAATATAAGTCAGCCACACGTAGAAGTCGATTCGACTTTAGCACTTACAAACTGTCAGAAAACCTCATTACGGACATTTATAATTTGTGAAATAGATTTTTATTTTAAATGACAATTAAGATAAATCTTATCACTCTTATAAACTTCTGTTTCTTCATAAGAAATAATATAACAAGTGAAAAAAATTGAGATTAAATACGTAATAAATTTAAGAAAAACGCGCCTACTAAGAGTAAAACTGAAGTAGGTTGATGCTTTGCGCCATATAAAGGCAATATATGAACTATTCGTTGATTTTCCTAATTCTAGAATATTGATGAAAATGTCCTCTTTTATTAATAATAAAATGGCTAATCACATACGCATTTCAAGCTGTTGGCCCTCTTCAACATGGCGCTCGCTGTTCCTCGGTTGGACCTTAATGCAAGTTGGACCCTTAAGTATCCTGAATAATCAAGAAACGTATATTTATGCCAAAGGTTAAAGACTCTACCACGATAATGAGGACCAAACGGACTCGAACACGTATGTGGTTAGCTTTTCTTGATATAGCGAGACAAGCAAATGTATTTGGCTAATATTATGATATTAATAAAAATCAACTATCAGTTCATATTTATTCAGATAAAGGCGCATGCACGATCAGTTACCCGATCAAGATATTTTCTTTGTGTGATTAGAAATTGTCCTAGAGAGAACAAGTGGTATTGTGGCATGGAAGGAAGATACCTCGGAGTGATCAGGGACATGACGGTGAGCTAGGAGTCGGGCGGTGGTCTCGGAGAAGGCCGAGCAGACCATCTGGAGACAGCTCCGAGCGGTGAAGTCCCGGGCGGACTCCTGGAGGAAGAAGTGGCTGTAGAACCTCCAAGAGAGGTAGGCGGCCACTTCCCTGCCACAACTACAGTTATTCCTTGTTCCTGAATTACTTGTTACTACTCATTAGATGAGACGCATAGCTTTAAATATAATACATAGTAGCTGCAGAATTACTTTTATTTGATTCACATTTTCAAAAGATTTCGGACAGACTCCCACCTGTAAAAAAAAATATGTTACAAACTGGTGTGATCGATACTCAAATAAAAAGCTCTTTTCATCCTCCTCCTATATTTCTCGATGAACCTCGACCAACGATATCTTTAGTAGCGCCATGGAGGTTTCTAAATACAAGTATTATAAATATGTGTATACGGTCGTTTGGTAGAAGAATATATCACTTCCTTATCATTTATCTCATCGCGTAGCCTGCCTACATTTGAAATTTTCATTCACATTTGCTATATTTAAATAAACTACTATTCTCATTTATATATTTTCTATCATAACGAACGTTATTCTTCACAAGCTACTTTCATCTAGACGCGCTCACTCAAAAATATTATTATAATGATTATTTTAGCGCCATCTATTAATGAAAATTGCAGCTAATTTTTGTATTGCCAAAATTTTGTGTGACCAAAAAATATATATATATATAATTAAAATAGTAGCGTTAAAATTGAGTAAAATTATCATGCTCATCTTTTTATTACCCTTAAGCTGAATGTACTTCCACTAACGATTTTTCCACGGAATAGTCTATTTTGCATTCATTTATCTCTCTATCTTAGATTTTCTGAATTATGATCCTTGATAGGGCCAAGAGCTTTCCGGACACAGCAATATATCTGTATGGATTTATTAACGTATTTATAAAATGATTTTATAATATAACGATATGTATTTTGTTCATACTGTTCTGTGTCTTAACGATGAATATGCTACAACATTCGATTTGATCGGTGAAAATGCGATGAAAAATATTAGAAGGTCTTGGCTCATCAGGTATGAGCCCTCCCACCTGTTTCGCCAGTTTAATCAAACATAACTCTTTTTAGATCTCCAATATTGTATTGAGATATTCTGCTTATATATGAGACATTGAAGGAAGAATCTTGTCTATACCTTTCAAAAACTATAAGGACAGTAAAATTACGTGAAAACATAAATTACGTTTTATTGTCTCAAACATAGTAACGGTAAATAGAAATAACCGGGGGAACTCGCTATCTGTCAAGAGCTTCTTGCGATGCATCGCTGTTATATCTTCCACCTAAATGTGTAATCACTGTCACACAAACTTTTCAAATTTTGAAAGTTGTAAGGAAGTAAACTAAACTCGGAGAATTATTTTTCATTCTTCTAAATGTGATAAAAGTAATCAAAAATATTTACAACCTTTCAAAGCTAAAAAAAAAATATTCTATATGATAATACGTAAGAGAAGTCTATTAAATTATCGGAAAACTCGAAATGAAAAAATGATAATAAAAAACGCAGATTAAAATAAATCTACTAAAAACGATAGATTCTATATGCAAATAAAACCTTCAAAACGGCGATTATTACGTGTCTCCAAGCACAGATGGTTAGTTAAACTATTTGTAAGAGAACGCTTAAAAACGATTTTCTAGGTAGTGATGGCGCTAAATATTGAACAGAAACTTGTATTGAATTCTGTCCCAAAATCTACAAGTCTTTCTCTGAAACTTTACAATTGTGTAATTATCATATCAGGTTATGTACATTTGATACAAGCCTCAACATTTGAATGGTGCTTACGATTCAAATTGGCGTAGAGTCAATAGAAGTTGAAGAGCATATTACATCTAATCCTATACAGGATTTTAGAAAACAAAACCCCAGTTTTAAATATTTGATACAGGAAAATCAACAAATAATTTAAGATATAGAGGTGAAACAATGATATCTAAATCCTTATTGAGAGTGATAGTCAATGAAGGCCTACGGAAAAGGTAGACCCTCTCTATTAAAATTTTCATAGAAATAATAAAAAGTCAATTTGTTGTATGCGAAAATATGCTTGAAAATGCTCAAACAAGAAACTACTACATAATTAAAGACGAACCTGGAATTAAAACGGAAAGGAAGCGCTAATTAATGGACGGAAAGGAAAAGATGAACCAAGGTTGAAGAAGGTGAACAATAAATAAGGAGGTTTATTTAAACATTCCTTGAGACCTTACGTGAATCCATACCCTTAAAAAGAAAACAAATGTGTACATCATAAAATTGGAGCATACATAATGACAATGTTACTTACCTCAACATCGGTAATGACTTTTTATCTAAAAGACGTTGCCCCAATACTAGGTTAAAAATGATGTCATTTTTCACCTATCAAAATTCAAAATGGCGTTGAAAGGAAGTATATTTAATAGTAGAGAGGACATCATAGCGTAGTTTATCTGGAAATTTCTCGTCTGAACATATATATATGACGTATTCTTTCGTATCGAATGGGAGGGAGCAACCGTTGTGCATGTAAGCTTCGAAAATAATTTGTTCCATACTCGTGAGCGTGTGTAGCATTCGCCCGCGCGCGCTGGCTCCCACGTTTATTTTGTATAGATTTATATATGGATGAATATGTATTATGGCGAAAATAAATTATATCTTTTGGGCATTAGGCAAATTATGAAGATGTATATATATATATAAGCGCCAAATATTTATAATAATATAACTAATTGTGAGAAAGAAGCTGTAAAAAACCTATATATTTAGTGTAATCTTGAAACTGACCTGGTCGAAGAGGCCTCCAAGAGTTCGGAGAGTTTTATGATGTAACTTTTGCTTAAAACTCGGATTCTTGTTGTTGCGATATCTTTGGGAACTTTTGTTTCATCGAAGAGTTCCTTAAAGAATAGATACCAATTAATCTGAAACCAAACGATTCTTTGAGCAGGTACTGTTTTTTATCGGCCGTCAACTCACCGGAGGGTAGAGGGTCTCCATATCCTCTAGGGCAATGTCCAGGATCTCTTGATGCAATTCTTTCTGGTTGGCCATCAAAACCTGGAAGAATATTTATTTTTTCGGAGACACTTCGGTTATTATATATTTATATTGTTTTTATGGAATTTCGATTAAAAACTGTTGGCCTCTTGTTAGAAAAAGGAAATAAAACATAGCAAGGTGTTTTGTTCCGGAAGGTTTTGTTCAAGCTTTTGAATAATATATAATTTTTTTTACCATGGCCCTAGAGCACGTGAATCGAATTTATTTTATAAAGCGAACGTTGCCAAAAATAATCTTCAAGAAGGTTTTTTAATGGATACTTTTATCGAGAAATGATTCGAAATTAAATTTTGTTTGAACTAGGTAAACAGCTTCAGAATAGAATGTTTTAATTAAAGAGGGGTATGTAAAGATAAATCTTATAGCCGGGCAAAGGTTTTCAATTAGTACGTCAACTTGGAAAATACAAGAACAAATCTCTTTGACGAATTTCGACTTGGTCGACGGTGTATCATCCGAAGCCGCGTAAATATCGAGCAGATCAAAAGTCTTACGTGAGAAAACCCTAGAACAGTTAGAGGTATCGTACAAGTTGGTGCAATCACTTATAAGCGAATATTTAAATTAGGTTAGAGCTTCTGCTCGGTTTACCCGTAAATTTTAACAATAAGACAATGAGAAGCAATACTTTCAATATATGAAAAGCTTTTGGAAAGCTACCAGAATAACCCAGACATGCTGAAACAAATAATAGGTAAGTAAACATGGGTTTACAAAACGTCATTCGAGTGAACGGGTTGATCGAGGAAAAACAAAACCCAAAAAATATCAAGAAGGTACAAAATAAAAGATAAAAACTTTCTTGAATATATATTTTTCGATATTTAAGGTGTTGTCCTCTTTTAAAAATTTAAAGAATATTTACAACCAACGAATGTACTCGACTCACACGATTTTTACCCGAGTAAATGTTTGCCTGATGAACATTTGTTAAAACGATTCTAGCCTACATCCAATCCCTACTGAATCTATACTTGTCAAGATAATTTTATGTTTGAAACTCTGCTCCACTTATCTGTACCAATTCACACGTTGCTGTGTTTGAACAAAAGGCCGTTTTGATACCTAAAACATAATTTATCAATGATCAAATGTATACAATACATCAAATCAAAATTCATCGGTCAAACACATTCGAATATTTGGATGTTTGACACATTCCTTGAGGGTAAACCAAGAAGAAACAAGTTTTTACCCAATGGTAGAAAGAAATATTTATCGGGTATTCCAATAACAGAAAGGCCTACAGAATATATGATATAATAACAGATATAATTCATGAAGTCAGATCGGTAAATTTTAGATAAAAGAAGAATTGATTAAATTAATTTCAGGAAGATATTAATTGTGATAATTTGACCTATAAAAGGAATTTTGAAGAAATAGTTGCTGAAGACTTTCTTATCTTGAAAGAAGACAAACCTGTCACAGAGAGTGAAATGAAGTCTCAGGAGGATACTTCAGTAAAACTAGCTGACACTGAAAATGATCCAACACA
This sequence comes from Cordylochernes scorpioides, assembly GCA_030710605.1. NCBI lineage: Eukaryota > Metazoa > Arthropoda > Arachnida > Pseudoscorpiones > Chernetidae > Cordylochernes > Cordylochernes scorpioides. The sequence goes on from CP092883.1 coordinate 34,266,096, forward strand.
AACTCAATCGATAAAAGAAAGATATGTTAAAATAGGAAGAAACAAAGAGCATCTTAGAAGAACAGCACAAAGCAAGACTTGAAGAACAGGAAAGGAAATTGATATAGGAAATAGACGTCAAAACCAGACGCCATCTATTGACCGTAGCCGCAAACTCAGTTCGGTGACAAAGCCACAACACCAGCTTTAGCAAACTGAAAAGCGCCCACCTAGAGACGCTATTTTAACGGGAGAGGCGACCCTTGTCTCTTAAGATCAATTTCTTCCCGGCAAAATTCCCAGCTTGACACCTCTTTGGCAGATTGTCAAGATTCCATTAGATCCCGTGTGGATCTCATGGAATAAAGTCCGCCCTAGGCTGACGAGGGTCATTACCCGAAACCATAGTCTCTAGGTGGACGCTTTTCAGTTTTCCAAAGCTTGTGTTTTGGCTTTGTCACCGTCCCGAGGTCGCTAGTTTGCGGCGACGGTCAATAGATTGCGTCGGGTTTTGACGTCTATTTTGACGGGAGATGCAACCCTTGTCTCTTAAGATATTTACGAGTACTTATATAAATCTAATTGTTGAATGGCAGGTGCTAAAACATATTTATTTCTTCCTTTTTTGTGCATTTAATAAAAGTATTTTTCAAAAGTGTTTTTTATTCATTAATTTTTTGCAGAATAATTTGGGCCACTAAACAATTATCAGAAAAATACATTTCATTAAAGATACGGTATCATTTCAATTTTTTCGATTCTATAGGTTAACCTCTTTCTCTGTAAAGGACACCTAGATATAGGGCCAAAGTGTCCTGTGTTACCTGTGAGCTATAAATTTCAAAAAATTATAAATTTTGACATTGGTGTCCACAGCGTCTCATAGAGTATGTGTTGGATTTTATATCATTCAAATATTAATTTTTATTCATTGACTGTAAAAATCTGTGATTAGGTAATCTGTGGTGTTAGGCATGTATATAAGCTAATATAGATTTCTGTGAGGTAATTATATAAAAATATTTATTGTGAGATAGATAATTAGTTTTTCCTTGAGAGGCTAACTTAATATATAAAAATTTATGTTCGTTTAAATTATTTATTCTGTACTTTCGATAAAGAAGATCTATATTTTAAAATATAGTAACAATTGCGATCCACCCAACAGTATGTTGTACTGCATTGGCTCAAAACTGAATACACAGATTGATTCATAGAAGAGATAATAATGAGGAGTGTACAGTACCTTACTTAATTCAATTTCAAACATGACGATGTCGCGGGTTGTCTCGGTGTAATTGTCCATGCCGAACTGCTGTAGGAGTGAGGCGATCAGGTATGGGATGGCAGGGACAGTGGGGGGAGGTGGGGGCGATACCTGCATCAACAGTTACAATACTGGTTAACTACAAATTATATATCGTACAACCTGCATCAACAGTTACAATACTACAGCTTTTTGCTTTTAATTCAAAATAAGTTTTAAATAGGAACCCGAATATTCGGATTTATAACTCGTTTGGAGTCTTGAACAATTAATGAAAAAATAAATTCGCAACTCCTAACATTTTTCGACTCTCTCTCATCTATTTGATCATTTACAAATATTTACTCTAGAGTTGTTTTAGGGTTTTGTCGAAGAACGCAAGCTATAGTCAAATCAGAACTTTTGTAGATAGAGTGTAGTAGATATTGACTGAAAGGAGGAGTAAAATTGTTGCAGAAAATTTGTTATTTCATCAACGGAATATGAGGTTTGCTATTTTGTTATTCATAAAATCCCTCTTTTTATCTCTTATTTATTTTATGTATAGTTAATAATATATATAGCGCACTAGGAAAGTTTTGCAATATGACTTTATTATTTACGATTTTTTGAAATATTTTACACCACAAACAATTCCCTTTTCCATCCTTCGAAACCAATGATCAAACCAACTCTTCCACGTTACCCCAGAGAGCTCGTCATCCCATGCCCTCAAAAGGTCATCATCGCAGAAAAAGAGTTTACTTTTTAGTATATTTTTCGCGTGAGGGATGAGGGATAAGTCGCAAGGTGCAAGATCTGTACTGTAGGATGGATGCACCAAAATCTTTAGTCCAGTACATGCCAAATAATGGCGCAGACCTTCGAACGTTGAGCTGGGTACTGTAATGGTGGAAAAACCCTTGTGTCAGTCTTTGAATTTGTACGTAACCTTTTAAAGGTTTGAAAAACTATAGGAAGGTATTCCTTAGAGCACCACTTGGTAGTAAATTCTTTTGATTTTCCTGTACCGCGCGACTCACAACTACTCTAAGCAGTAAAGAAAACTTGATGAATCTGGGTTTTCGTACAGACATAGGCGCGCTTTCTCCTTCAAAGATCCATACTTTGTAATGGATCAAAATGATAAACATAAAAATAATAAAGACAAATTCCATTCCCTGTTATGATTTATTTTATTTTATTTAACAGTTGCAAAGACACGCCATATTTACAATTAGGATAATTGCGTATATACAAATCAAATCATTGTGAAATTAACATAATAAAACATTAGGAAGCACGCAAATTACACATTCAATGTCAAATTTTGCATATAGTGATTAGAAATATCTTGAAATATGTACACCGTATAATCATGAAATGTGTACACAAAATAGCCATTTACAACAGTTAAAACAACGTGTAGACTAAGTAGATTACTCACATCCAATGATTACATCAGAACGAGTCAGTGGCCAACAGTCAATACTTTCGCCTTAAAATATACAGCCTTGCATAATCTATTAAACTTGATGTATTGGTCTTTATTGTAAACAACTTGTTCTGTATTTGTCAGGTAAAGTTGGTTTTCCTTCCTAAGATCAGAAGTTAACGGACAATTTATTAGGTGTTCAAGGTTTTGTTCTTCATTTCTACAAGTGCACGCGGGTGAACCAATTTTACCAATTCTAAACAAATATGTTTGAATTCACCATGTCGAGTGAAATATTGGACATTATAGAAGTTGTGTTGAACATAGTTAGGAATTCTTGAAGTCCCAAAGAATCTCTTGAAATTATCATTAGCACTTCCGTAGTATTCCTCAAATTTCTGGTTTATAAAATTAGATATAATTTTTCTTTTAGCTGGATCTAATTTTTTGTAAACAATATTTATTTTAGTATATTTGTTTCAATAAATTCCATGAGCTTTGGTGTTCTAGCAACAATATGAATACATTTTGACGATGTTGAATTATAAACCTGTGTACTGTGCTTCAAAATTTTATACTGCAGAGAGTTTAATTTATTTTTTACTTTTTTTGGGTATAAAGCTGTACTAGATCGTGGATACATAAGTTAGTGTACTTCGAAACAATGTCTTATAAAGTCTATTCTCCTTTTACTGTCCAGTCCCCATGATTTCCCCGTTAATCCAATTAGGTATCCACTAGTTCTATCTGTTTTAGTAATAATCTCATCAATATGGGACACAAAATCCAATTTATTTTTATTTCTAATATTTTCAAAATTTTATTCCCATAATCTTCAGTTTTTCCCCCCCTTTGGCAGTGATAGTGTTTGGAATTTTTTTGCAGCTATTTTGTTATTCAACAAGTATGAGATTTTCGTTTACTCTTCAGATACGGTCAACTTATTGTTCCTACACCAGAATAATATTCTCTTCATAACCTTTTCTGTTGTATTCCAAAGTTCTGTCAGGTTGTTTCCCCAACATATCACAGTTATATCACCCACAATAAGCAATGATTTCACTGTTTGATTATGAATAGTTAATCAATAAATCGTTTAGAATAATATTCTATATTGAAGGGGATATAGGCCCACTCAGTGGGCATCCCTTGCATTTTAATTCATGGGTTTTATTTGATGAATATCTAAATCTCACTCTTCTATTATTAAATAAATATTATAGTAATTTTATTATTAAAGCTTGAACGTTGTCCTCATCTAGTCTTTTTAGCACCATCGGCAACCATGCATTGTCGAACGTTCTACTTATATCAACTGCGATTATAGCTGTATATTCTTTGTTTTTATGTTATAGAGCTATTTTAACAGTTTAATTTGATGCAGAGATGGTAGATCTTGATCTTTGTTGGTTGCTGTGTGCTATCCTAAAAATAAGAAAAATATATGCAACCAAAAATTAAAGTTTACTACTCATTCTTTTTCTAATGTTACAAACAAAAATATATTTTTTAAGAGTTTAAAAATTTACATACATCTCACTTTTTATATCAACGATTCTAATATTTACATACATCTCACTTTTTATATCAACGAATATCTCAATTATACTATATACAAAACACAGAGTATAATACAAAATAGATTATTATACGACTACAATCTTCTAAATCCATGTTGACGATTGTTAAGCAGATTCGAGTCTTCATAAAATTTTATTAGTTTGTTGTTACTTATTTTTTCAAATATTTTGGAAATGTTTGAGTTAAGATAAATGGGTCTGTAGCTTTTATAACCTTTCATGTCTGTTTCACCTATTTTGGTAATAATTATTACCTCTGCCATTTTCCATTGATTCGGATAAAAAATTAAATCTAAGCATTTTTGAAATAGTTTCACCAATATTGAAACTATTAGTTGCTTAGTATGTTTTAACACATTGTTAGAAATATTATCATTTCCAGGCGTTTTCTTTGAGTTTAGCTAATCAATTATTCTATTAACTTCATTGGGCTTTATTATTATATTTTCTTCATTATGAAATCCTAGAGTATAGTTCCTTATGTTTTTATGGAAGGTTGTGTCTTTATTATATCTATCATCGGGGAAAAGGTTGTTAATAAGTTCCGCTTGCTTCTGGAATCGTTCTTCATCTTTATTCACTTCTAAAATTTCCAAAATTCCCTTTCGGTTAGAACCGTTTTTAATATTTTTGTATACCCTGTATAAATTTCCATATGGGTTTTTGGAATTGATGTTATCAAAGAAAAACCTCCAAGACATTCTTTTAGCCTTATTTATTTCCCTAAAGTATTTGTTTCTTGCACTTTTATACAGTTGTTCAATAAGGATAGAGGGATTTTTTTCTCGATAATAGGAGTTACGGAGGTATTTATAATAGTTCTCAAGACCTGTCAAGTTCGCGTTCCACCTTCTGTTTATGTTGTTTTTTATTGGTTTGCTTTTCTTAGTTTAAGAATATTTTATGCTGCTTCAATGAGTGTGTTCGAAAGTTTTTTTACAGTGCTATCGACGTCTTTCCTTGTATTTGCTGTTGTTGAAAAAATAGGAAGGAGAAGGCCGGGAATCGGCTTTAAAGATAGAAAGTTTTATTAAGTTATGCTCTAATTTTACATAAAGTTAAAGCACAGCTTGCTTTACATACTCCACCACGACAATGGTAGAAATAATTTATATACATGGCGGTCAACTGGTCAAAAACAAATAAAAGAAGAGTAGAATGTTGAAATTGATTATTCCAACACCCTCCCTCAATTTATACATTCCCAATCCAGCAACATGTATATTATACAAGACTCTTGGCAGACCTTTAGTGAGGATGTCGGCAACATTTTCCTGGGTTGGTGTGTGAACGACCTCGATAAGACCATCGCTGCAAATGCTTCTAATATAATGGCATTTGATGTCAATGTGTTTAGTTCTGGCATGATGGACTGGATTTCTCGCCAGCTGTTGAGCGCCCTGGTTATCAGTCTTTAAAACCGTAGGTTCATTCAATAATTCACCAAATCCCATCTCATCCAACAGCGCTCTAAGATAGACTGCCTCCTTTCCCGCTTCACAAAGTGCCATGTACTCAGATTCCGTGCTCGAAAGGGCGACAGTCTGCTGCTTCTTCGATTCCCAAGCTATTGGACCTCCTGCTAAGAAGAAAACAAGTCCCGTTTGAGATTTTCTATCCGCGAGGTTTCCACCCCAATCAGCGTCGACACAACCATAAAGGGTCTCATTAGTTTTCTTGTAAGTTATTTTCAAACATAAAGTGCCCTTTAGATAGCGGAGGACACGCTTGGCCGCATTCCAGTGCTGTCTCCTAGGATCATTGCTGAACTGTCCCAAAGCACTAACCGCATAGGCTATATCAGGCCTTGTCGACACTGAAAGATATATTAACGATCCAATCAGTGATTGGTATTCTACCTTTTTTACTGGCTCATTCTCACCCTCTATAGATGAAATCTTTGTTAACTTGGAGTTCGAGTCCATGGGTGTAGAAATTGGCTTGGCCTCCTTCATTCTATATTTCGCCAGAAGTTCTTCAATATATTTCTCTTGATCTATGGATATTGAGCCATCCTTTTCCGTTTGTATTCTTATACCCAAACAATAATTTATCTTTCCAAGATCTTTTATTTTGAATATCTTCTTCATACTTTCTTTAAAGGATATCAACGTGTCTTCTCTTTCAGCTGCAATTATCAAATCATCAACATAGATTGCCACCAGAAGAATGCCTTCATGATGTTTGATGTAGACACAGTTATCAGTTTTCATCTGTTCTAGGCCCATTTCTTTTAATACTGAATCGAGCTTTGCATGCCAAGTCATTTCAACCTGTTTCAGACCATATATAGCCTTCTTTAGTTTACATACCCTTCTTGGATATTTCTTTGACTCGAAATTTTCTGGTTGTGTCATGTAAATTTCTTCTTTGACATCACCATTCAAGAAGGCAGACTGAACATCCATTTGATGGACCAGCAAATCATATTCAACGGCCAAGGCTAAAACTGTTCTGATCGTACTGTGGCGTACAACTGGTGCAAAGGTTTCCTCATAATCAATACCGTATTTTTGGGAATAACCTTTTGCTACAAGTCGAGCCTTATACCGTTCAATAGAGCCGTCGGCTCTAAATTTCTTTCGGAAGACCCATTTATTTCCTATTATGTTTTTGTTTTTAGGAGGATCGACAAGTTCCCAAGTTTTGTTTTCAATCAATGAATCAAACTCCTCCTTCATTGCTTTCCTCCAAAAATAAGAATCTTTTCCAGACAGCGCTTCCTCTGCGTCTTTTGGATCTGGGGAGTACTTCACTTCTGAAAATTCTTGCGTGGATAAATTTGCCGTAGGATATTCCTTTCTTGGTCGGCCAGGTTTTTCCGTTCTAATATACCTTGGTCTTCCTCTTCCTCTCTGCGAGATGACTTCCATTGTTTCTGATGGTTCGCCTAAAAACTCCGAATCAGTTCCGGGCAAAGTCTTTTCATCATCCTGAAGACTTTCCTCCTCCAATGATGTATCTTCCTTTTTCTGTGGTATAGCTTCAATTTGCACCACGTCATTCCTTAAGGTAGAATTTTCAGATTCAAGGAAACGTACATCTCGACTTTTTATCATCATGCCTGTTCCAGGCTTCCATAATCTGTACGCCTTTGATTCGGGAGAATAGCCAACCAGTCGGTATTCTTCACTACGAGGAAGGAATTTTCCTCTTCTCGGACGGTTGTCAACAGCGAAACATTTACATCCTATCATTCTTAAATGAGAAACGGTTGGTTTTCTTCCTGTAAATATTTCATACGGAGTTCGACTTTTATTTGTTCTTGGGCATCTGTTTCTGATGTATGTAGATGTATGCACAAGTTCAGCCCAAAGTGGATCTGGGAGGTTCGCTTGAATTATGAAACATCTAGTCATTTCTACCAGAGTTCTGTTCGCTCTTTCAGCAACTCCATTTTGTTGGGGAGAATATTCAACTGAGAGCTGATGTCTAATTCCTTCCTCCATTAAATATTCTTTAAAATCTGAACTCAAATACTCTGCGGCATTGTCACTTCTGATTGCTTTAATTTTCTTACCAGTTTGTTTCTCAGCAAATCTTTTAGAGACTTTAAATCCTTTGAAAACTTCATTTTTTCGTTTCATAACAAAAGTGAATATCATTCGTGAGAAATCGTCAATGAAAGTTGCGAAGTACAATGCACCGCCATACGACTTTGTTCTCATCGGTCCACATACGTCAGAATGAATAAGTTGCAGTGGCTCTGTTGACTTTGTTAGAGAGACTTCTGGGAATGGTAATCGAGTCTGTTTACCCCTAATACAAGTTTCACAACTTGTTATACTTTTAAATTCACCCTTGGGTAATCCATTGACTGAATTCTCTCTCTGCAATTTCTTAAGGTCATCAAAATTAAGATGACCAAATCTATTATGCCAAATTTCACTGCTATTTCTGTCTATACACATTCTGGTAAATTGTGTTTTTGCATATTTAGTTTGACGCAATATGTAAAGTCCGTTTCTTTTGTAAGCTTCTATGCAAATTTTCCTCAATGGATTCACAATTTCCGCCTTTCCTCTCATAAATTTTACAAAGAATGATTTTTCTGTGCAGGTGCTGACTGAAATCAAATTTCCCTTCAGTCCTGGGACAAACAACACATTTTCTAATTTTAATAAAAATGGTTCACCATGTTCGAAAACCTCCAATTCTACCGTTCCTGTACCTAAAGCTTCTATGCTTTGGTCGTTTGCTAATTTAACGGCTATTGGCTCTGTTTCTCTTAAATTTGAAAATGCTGTTCTTAAGCAGCACATGTGTGCAGTTGCACCGCTATCCAGGCACCACTCGTCAACCTCAAGAATATTTTCATCTCTAATTCCTAGAGAAGCAGCCATTCGCGTATTGTTTCTTTTAGAGTTCCTTTTTGACCAGCAGTCAGCCGCTTTGTGGCCTTTCTTGCCACAGTAATGGCAGTTAAATTTGAACTCCTTCCGATTTGGTGGTTTAGTGGAATTGGTAGTTTTTCTTTCTGGATTTCCAAAAAAGACATTTTGTTCTCCAGACGAAGTTCCCTCCATTTCACGTTGTCTTTGATCTTCTTCTATAATCTTTACCTTTAAAGTTTCAAGTTTTGGGAGCTCATCTCTGGTTTCTATTGCAGTTCTGAATCCTTCGTACGATTCTGGAAGACTACACAACAAGAGTATAACTAAAAAGTCTTCGGGTACTTGAGCCCCAATTTCACCTAGATTGTCCACTAATGAAGTAAATTTACTCAGGTAATCTTTCAAATCATCATTAGGCCTCATTTTCATCTGTATTAGCCTTTTGGTCAGGGAAACTCTCGTCGCAGGTCCTTTTGGTCGATAAACTTCTTCTATCTTTTTCCAGGCCTCCTCGGCAGTCTTGCAGTTCTTAACATGTATTAGTTCTGATGGATTCAAGCTCAATACAATTGTAGCAAGAGCCTTCTGATCCCTATTTTGCCAATTAGTAAACTCTTGGTTACCGGGTTCAGGTTTGGTATTGGCTTCATTAACATAATTCCACAGATCAGAGTGAATAAGAATCATTTGCATTTGAAGCCTCCATGTCTCAAAGTTTTGCTTATTCAACTTCTCAATTTGATATAGACTGGACATGCTTGATTCTTAATTTCTTAGGCAATCAGTCCTGGGCCCATAACCTGTTGAAAAAATAGGAAGGAGAAGGCCGGGAATAGGCTTTAAAGATAGAAAGTTTTATTAAGTTATGCTCTAATTTTACATAAAGTTAAAGCACACACAGCTTGCTTTACATACTCCACCACGACAATGGTAGAAATAATTTATATACATGGCGGTCAACTGGTCAAAAACAAATAAAAGAAGAGTAGAATGTTGAAATTGATTATTCCAACAGCTGTATCTAAAAGGTTTTCAATATTATTTTGATATATTTTATTGGAGTTCTGACCAAATTATGACCAGTTAGCTTTTTCTTCACTGAATTTTCATGCAAAATAATTAGTAGCTGTGGTGAAATTATCAATCGTATGTACTTAATAGATTATTGCTACATGATCAGAGTTCTGCGATAATTGTTCTGTGTGCCAGTCTCTGATAGCTGCTATTGCTTGTTTGTTAGTCAGCGTAAGATCAATCACACTAGCATTTCGACATGTAGTGGATTTATTATTATGTATGGTTGAATTCGTTTTGTCAATGATCGGGATCAATCTATGCCCGTTGTAAATTTTTTGGAATCATTCCATAATGGCGATTTGGCGTTAAAATCACCACTTATAATTAGGGGCGTGTTTATAAATGTGTCAGTTAGTGCTCTGAAGATTGTTTCCTGCTCCTTTCTCATAGAATTAGGGTGTATATAAATGTTTGATATAGCAATTTTCTACTTTCTGTTTATATAGTAATGGTTGTGGCGAAGGAGTTAGTAAATTATTTTATTAGTTTGATTTGTAATGCATTGTTTCTAACAATTATTGCTGTATTTATATTTGAACTGTTCTCCTGATGATATATTATATTGTTTCCTGGAAATATTATCTCTTATTTTATTTCATAAGGCTCCTGTATCAAAATTAAGTCTGTGTTTCTAAATTCTTTGGATGAATATAGTTCACTTATGCAGGTACTAGACGAATGGCCCGGGCAACGCCCGGGGTTTACCCGAGTGCGAATATATTTAAAAACGTTGACTTGGGTGGTCGCTATTAACAGGGTGATCTGTATAGACAGGTGGATGTATCACACAGCTGATAACAGGGTTGTCTAGAGTGGTCGCTATAGACAGGGTGGTCTGTATAGACAGGTGGATGTATCACACTGCTGATAACAGGGTTGCCTAAGGTGACCGCTATAGACAGGGTGGTCTGTATAGACAGGCAGCTGATAACAGGGTTGTCTAGAGTGGTCGCTATAGTCAGGGTGGTCTGTATAGACAGGTTTATGAGAGAGTCAAACTTACAGGTTGTTGACCCCGCAATCACCAGAGAGAGTGTTTTTTGTTGCATCATGCTGTGACTCACACGATGACCCAAGGTCAACAGGGGTGGAGCAGCAAGCTTAAGCCTATCACCGTCTGGCGGCGCTGCTTGCGAGTTATATCTACAATTCTGCAAATAACTCTAAGGATATTCAAGATATTCAAGAAATTATTTTTCGAAAACCTTTCCGGGGATATACCTAATAATATCCCAGAATTTCATGGCGATTGGATGTATGGTTTTTGAATAACAGGGTTGTCTAGAGGGGGGCAGGGAGGACACGTGTTCCCTGGCAGCCAATGAGCGCGCATTCTATCCGTGAGCTTCAGACAAACAGACAAACAGACAGAATAAGGCAAATATTATGCAGGTATTGCTTTTACTAGCATTTTGTTAAATAATATTTATTCTATCAGTAGTTGTATTTCTCAAGTTCATATGCATTCAAATGGTGTTTTAATTCTTATTCTTTTCTTCTTAAGTTGTTAAATAGTTGGTACGCTGCATCGTGTTTTTTATCTCTCTTTCGTAGATCGGGCAAGCTTGGGTATTTGGTTTATGACCTAAATTTCCGTTCTTAAAATTAGGGTGCTTGCAGCAATTGCTGCATCTTATTATTTCGGAGCAGTGATACTGTCCCTCCAGTCCACATTTTACGCATTCTTTTTATTTCTGGGCAGTTTCTGCTCAATTTTAAGTAATTCTGTCATATTATCCTTTATCTGTTTTATTGTTCCCCTTAAATATCCCATATCTTGTTTATTTAATGTGTTTTATTGTTATCATATTTATCAGTAAATTATTTGCATAATTCATCCAATCGTTCTACAATTAAAGCATTAATTTTCTAAATTTAACATATTTAATAGAAAACCTTCAAAAACTCAAAACAGCAATTGCCGATTAAAAGTCAAGTTTATTTTCGATTTAATCTATTTGTATATGATATGTTAGTTTTATAACAGGCAAGGAAAAGGTTTTATAAACAAAGCCTACCGGAGTTAGCAGAGCCAAGCGACGCACGTCCGACGACTATAATTCAGCATCTCTCGTTACCATGAAACATGTCAAATCATCTGCTCATCGGTCAAGGAATAGGGAACCCATAAGGAACAAACTTTACTCGCTTTTAGATGGTCGTGCAGGATGGAATATCTAAATTCTCCTCTATCTGCCGATAAGTTATAGATAGATCAGGCTCCAATAATTTATTGAAAGCAGCGCACGGGTTAGAGCGTATTGAAAAACTTTCCTAGTGTTCCTTGTATAAATAAAATTTCTGAGGTTTTGTGTGTTTGCTGCTAGTTTTGAATTTTACTGCATCGCTCTTGTTGGATGGCCCTTTCTCTTATTTATTTTTTTTTCAATCGACTAATTGTCAAAAGCTTCCCTTCCAAACTGAACGAAAATATTGAAGGAGACCACACAGGCTGGATACCAGATACCTCTTGGAGATATATTTGTTGTTACAAACAACAAAGCCAGTGAGTTGCTTGTATCGCTCGGTTGACATTATCTCAACGTTTCATACATTCTGCGGATCATTAACAAACAGATTTGGTTCCCTATACAGTTGGTTCTAATCAAATTAAATAATTATTTAATTTTGAAACAACAACGAAAATTATGGTCAATTAAATTGAATGCCTAGTGCGCTCAAAAATAGTGAAACATTATTCGAATTCTTAAAGAAGGAGTACTAAATTGATATAGTGAATTAAAGTAAAACCTCTCTGAAACGAACCCAGGATATAGCCAACTTTCCCTTATAACCGAGCTAAAATATTTCTTAATTCCCTATCAATTTATAATATAAGATTTATAACGAGAACGTATCCTGATACGAGCCAAAATTTAAGTACAAAAATTATAATTTATATTTAATATTTCTGAATGGACTGAATGTTCAGTCTCTAAGTGAGGTTCACTCTATATTGTGAGATTCAAATACTTACATATTACTACCATATTACCATATCTGGGAAATTAAAGTACCAGAATTACCTGCAAGATGACCGTGCGATTGAACTTGACATTAGAGATGTTGAAGAGAGGAAACACTCCAGCCAAGGCCAGTGCTGCCAGCCGCTGTCTCAGCCACAGTGCAGAATCTTCCCAGGAGCGATCAGGCCAACTATCCAACCCATGTTTCTTCTCAAGGTAGTTCGACAAGGTTTCTACGTCCTCTGTGAGAAGGAGGGTGGAGTTGCAGCGGAACGAACTCTCCAGAACGCCTTGATGGAGGCAGGATCGGTAAAACCTTTTCATGGACTCCGTGGCCTCTTCTTCATCCCCATTTGCTTCTTCCTCCAGAACCTCTGTCCACACAGAAGTCAAAAGGTTACACACATTTCTTTATTTATTCGTACAAATACTGGATAACATGTATTCAGCAGATATTTCAGGAACCAAAAATGACTATTTAATGCAGTTGGCCGCAGATTCAGATATACACATATAGTAGAACCTCAAAATACTACAGCACATATACCAGGTCTGGACTTAAAAAAGAGCCCTATAGCTCGGTAGGTCAGAGATTCAAATAGTCGTAAAAGGTGTATGTCCAAATACCACAGCGCATACACTAGGTTTTGGCTTGAAGCAAAGCCCGCTATAAAACGATTTTAGTGGCCTTTACTCAATTCAGGTTATACTAGCCTATTGGTTTTCATAAGCTTTCATTGTATACATAATTACTTTCTGCATACAATTATCGCTTATTTGAAAAAATATTTTACTCGCAATCAAAAAATGTATTGACACCTATATTTTCCAGTGTAATTATCTTCATATATTATTTTGATTGTTATATATTTTTTTTTCTATTTAAATATTTTTCTATTATTTAGGCCTATTTTATCAATATTATTATTAATATTATTGTCATAGGGGTCATTTTATTATTGTCTTTTCCTTATTTATTAGTTACCATTGAAAAACCAATATGAAAAAGGATTATGACGATTTTATTTTTGGCCTATCTATCTATCTATCTATCTATCTAATCGATCTATTTATCTAATATATCTATCTAATCTATCTATCTGATCTATCTATCTAATCTACCTATATAATCTAATCAACAACAAAAACTTTTATTGAGACACTATTGTCTTACAAGGGGATTCCCCTAAAAAGTTATATACAGTAATCCCTCGTTAAGACGAACTCAACGGGAGAACGAAATACCCTTGTCGTCTTAAAAGAATATATACCGAATTCGTATAAACCGAATTCGTATTAGACGAATTGAATTCGTGGTATCCGGGGGTTTGTAGCTGAAAGGAGTTTGGTCCATTCTTCAGGCTCATCAAGCATTGTTTCTGGAAGTGAAAACGAATCAGCTGTTTTTTCCACACCCAATGAGACACTTATTTCTTCAGCCTTTTCTTTGACAAGTGCGCCGGATACAGGAATATTATTTTGTCTACTTTTTTAAAACCATTTTAAAAGCTCATCTTCCACGTCTTGATGGGATGCTTTTCGAAGTCATTTTGAAGAGCTCGAAGACCCTGAGGCAACAGCCGCATCTATTTTTTCTTTGTTTTTTAGAATGGTTGATAATGTGGATTTCGCAATTTGAAAATTTTCGGCAATTTGCGACTTAGATAACACTCCACGTGCAACTTCGTCCAAAATTTTCCTTTTTAAGGCAAGATCAATGGCGCTTTTTTTTCGCGGTTTAGATGACATGTTTATGTAGAATGTTTTAGAGAAAAACAGCAATACTGGCACAATAGAGTCGAAATTTTCCACTGATTGAGTACATGGAACGACCCCAAGGGGATGGTTTCATAGAAAATGAGTCATCATAACAAACAAAGGACGAATGTTTACACAAAAGACAAAGAGAGCCAATACTTGATATCAACGGCGTTTTTGTTGTTTTAATAGTTTATTGTTTTACTTATAACTCGCCTTTAAAAACATATTAGAATTCGTTTTAACCGATTGGTTAGTTCTGCTGGGGGCTAAATTTAATTCGTATTTCGTCATAACCGAATATTTCGTCTTAACCGGCAAAATCTCTTTGAAAAGTAATGAAATTTAACGGGGGAAAAGAAACGGTTCGCGCAAACCGAGAGTTCGTATAATCCGAGTTCGTGATAACGAGGGATTACTGTATGTACATGAGTGAGGAGGAAAAGCAATTTAGAGGGGAGGGGGAGCAATCAGCCGTTGTCTGTGGAGATGTACATAATCTAATCTTTCTAATCTAATCTAAATCTATCTAATCTAATCTGAATCTATCTATCTATATATTTATCTACTAATATATCTAACTATATAAATATATGTATATGATATTCTGAGGTTCTCTCGCTTTATTGTGGTAACCGAGAGGGTCAAACCTGTAGTAACCGAGAGGTACAGTCAGGGTGTGGAGAGATATCCAGTACCTCTCTGCGCCTTGGAGGACCTTTAACTGTTCTCACAGAGTACAGGCAGTCGTTGTAGCAGAGTGGAAGACATGGGATTGTCCACACAAAAACTAAGGGACACAGTTGTATTAGGAAAGTTCCGTGAACAGATAGAGTTGAGCTAGGAGCGAAAGATGGAGATGGTTAAGAAGACGTTTCGTACTGGTCTACGACATAGTCGAGCATCAGAAGATGGAGTGACGAGGGCTTCCTCGTACTGTGAAGTGACAATATATTTTAATCTAGGGCGGAGGTCTCATATATCTTTGCCGAGAGGAAATACTGGGTTTCAGCGGATGCAATAAGGGCGTGGATAGGAAGAGATGTCATTGTACACTCTTAACGACGTACTGGCAACACCCTATATCTTCTAAGCCTTATTTTTAAAGTTGCGGGGCTTTTACATTTCGATCTCTGCTTTAGCTCAACACTTTATCCATTGCACTGTTTTTTTTTTATTTATTCCGAGTTTGTAGAAAGTACATTATACACTAGTATATTGTTGTGCAATGGCACCAGTCAATCATGCCTACATTATTTACAGAGGTGCTTATAATACTACATGACAATCTTGTTATATTATTATACATTGTTATATTATACACCAATATGGGATTGTTGGTTTGGATTACCATAGATGGGCCCCGGGAGTGAAAGGGTTTAAACCGGTGAAGCCTCTCTAATTAAAATTCCTCTTAATTAATTTAAACTGCGAGGGTTAAAAATGGCTATAACAAGATGTTTTGTTTGGATATATCTGAAATTAATAAAAATAAAACTCATGTTTAATAAAAAGTTGAATTGTTGAATATATACAAGTTAAATTTAGATAAAACTTTTGTTTAATTAAATTAAAACAATGAAAATAAAATAAAATGATGATAAATAAAAAAATTAACATTCTAAGAAATTATTGGTGGGCGTTAGAAAGTTTAGGGATCAAAGAAAATGCAATTTTTGGGAGTGCACATGTAAAACAAAATACTTAGATCCAGATGCAAAGCGTGGAAATATACTTGAATGTCTTCCTTGGCAATGTTTCACTTGCCTTTTTATATAAGGTTACAGTACGTTGTCATAATTGTAGGGTTATTGGGTTAAAAGAGGTTGAAAAAAGGTGGTTCATTAATATGGTTAAAAGAGTGATGTAGAGCCATGCAATAAGTAGAATTGTTGTAGCGACAGTAGGTGATCTGACTTGACTTGAAATCAAAGGTTGATTGTGGTCCGCTTGAGATTTAAAAAAAATGTTGAAAGTTGAAAAAAGTGAACGCATTGTGCATGCGTTGTTGTTTGTGGTTTGCGGATGATTGAAATTAACTCTTGAAGCGTGTTCAGGCCAGAAGTTGGATTTTAAAATCTGGGGAGCTATGTTCATAGAGTTTTTTGAAATTACAAAATAAAACAAAAATGTCAAGCAGTGCTGTATTTTTCTAATATGAGGTGATGTATTGGACGAAAAAGATAGCAGTGAAAAGTATAGTGAAGTGGTTGAAGAATACGTTTCTGTATACCCGATAGATAATGATATACATTGTAATTTAATAGGTATAGACAAAAATAGAAAA
This sequence comes from Cordylochernes scorpioides, assembly GCA_030710605.1. NCBI lineage: Eukaryota > Metazoa > Arthropoda > Arachnida > Pseudoscorpiones > Chernetidae > Cordylochernes > Cordylochernes scorpioides. Next base: position 34,282,758 of record CP092883.1, read on the forward strand.
TGATTAAAATATAGAAAAATTATTGTGAGTAAAAAAGGTGTAAGTAGACAAAATCAAAAATACGATACATATAAGTAAAATTAATGAAGAATTAAAATGATTTTTGACAACAAATAAATGTTTTGCAATACTAAAATAATATTATAAAAAATAAAAGTGGTATTGGTTCGATTTTTCTTTTTGAAATAATGCTGATTTAAAAATTGGTTATATAATTAAGAAGTAAAAATAAAAATAATATTCAAGATTTTATACAAAAATTAGAATTTAATTAAAGATTATTATAATGATTAGATAAATGTTAGGTGGTAGAATTGGACAAAGATATTTCTTCTAGAGAGATTATAACTCATATGATAGGTGGGATGATAATTTCCTTTGTCTAAAATGGTGATATGTAGAGAAGGCTTTCTCCTTTGCATTATAAAGTCTAGATCAGACTTAAACATTTTTTAAAATTGGCAATTGTCAATTAGGCTTTTTATAATTGATGTGGTCACGTTGTGATTCACATAACATGCGATATGACTGGGGGAGTTTAACGCTGCTATTCTAGGACTTACTTTTATTTTATATACAGTGGAGTGTGTGTAGTAAAAGAACAATACGATGTGTATTCTTGTTGTTAAAATAATATAATGGGAATTTTACAATAACTTTTCTTGGCGTAAATAAAATTTGTTTTAGGATGTGAATCACTGTAGCAAAGAAGCAAAATGAAAAACTCTACTTCTCACTCCCATCAAAAATTATTCAGCAACTACACGCCATCTACTAACAATCAGGCCAGTAAATAAGTTGAAACTATACGATAAAAAGGACAAAGTTGTGACTTTAATCTGCTATATTAAAGAGTGCGAAAGATAATGGCACATGATATTCCTTTCAAATTTGGTCAGAGTTATAGTTTGTTGGCTGTCACATATGTCCATGAGTAGACGAAGAGAGTAAATTTACAACTTAGCTTCACTGTAACATCGATAAATAAATTATTGAATCCATACATTTAACACCAATGTTCAATGACATAATATTGTAGCGTAGAAATCAAGCCTTGAAATATCCTAAGATGTAAAAGTATTTATTGATGACGTCACAGCGACGAGTCGACAATTATTAACAGGTCAGCAAAACTATTTACCAGCTAGAGAATCTTAAGCAAGCAAGCAAAGAAATATTTTAAAGATGATTTCACAAATACAGATTAATATATATTTTTATAATCTGTTGAATATATTTTCATTGAATAATATTAAATTAAACAATAAAATATTTCTTCGCCACATAGCCTCCTCCTATAAAGAGCATCGACCCGATGCTCTGCAGGAGACTTACGTCGTCAGTCTTAAGAACTAGTACTATGGCCAGGGATATTTTCAGGTCACTGCGGTGGATGTCTTCTTTCAGTTGAGATATCTTCTTCATGAGATCTTGGTAGTTCTATGTTGACGTCAATGTAGTTTTTTTATTTCCACTGTGGTCGGCAAGGGAGGATTTTATAAATTTGCGGCCTTACCTCCCATATGGTCTATCATCTAGTTTTAATGGCGGGGCGTCCAGCTAGATCTTCTAGCAGGTGAGAAATGTTGTCTGTTTCGACCGGGATATGAGGTAGGGCTTCGGTAGCGAGTGAAATTTTTCCTCGATGATTCGTCATTGGGGTCCTGAGATTCGGCTCGAAAGTTGTAGAATACCATTGCGTCTTGCTTTCTTTGGAAATATTCTTTTCTCCTTTCCTCATTGTGTCTCTTCCTGTCACGGCAATAGCGGACGACGTGACCTGGGCGTCCGCAGTAGAAACAGATTGGCTTTCCCTCAGTTGTCCGCCATTCATTGGTGTCGCGTCTTCTTCCTTGTTTCTGATATTGAGATGTAGGATGGGGATTTCTAGGTTGAGCCTCAAATTTAGGATTTGATACCGGCCTGGGTGCTTGAGGGGGACTTATTATAGGTTCTGATATAGACGCAACGGTCTTTACGATCTCTTCCCTTACTAAATCTTCATTGGCAGCGATTTTAGACTCCTCTTGAGGAGAGTCCAATGCTTGCTGTATCTCTTCGCGGACAAATTTTCGGATCAGCGATGACAGATCTTCTCCGTCATCCTGGTCACAGAGAGAGGCTACATTTGGTAGGCGCTCGTACCTGGTTGGGGTAACTCGCCTACAACGGAGCGCTTCGACACGGCGACATTCTGTAATGAATTGCTCGGTGCTCTGTACATCCCTCGGTAGGAGTGCTTGATAAAGCTCCTCAGCTATCCCCTTCATGAGGTGGGAGATTTTATCTTCTACGCTCATTTGAGGATCAACCTCTTTGCACAAGCACAGGACATCCTGGATGTAAAATTCGGTACTTTCACCTTTTAATTGTGCCCGTGTTTTAAGTTTCTTCTCCGCTTGCAATTTTGAATTTTCTTTTTTTCCGAACACATTCTCTAATTGAGATGTGAATTCCTTCCAAGTCTGGATGCTTTCTTCGTTGTTCTCAAACCATTTGAGAGCAGTTCCAGACATATAAAAATAAACTTTAGTAAGACAAAGGGTTTCGTCCCAATCGTTGTACCTTGCCACACGTGCATACCCTTTTAACCATTTTTGGAGATCTTCACCATCCTCCCCGGAGAAAATGGAAGGGTTCCTTGGCAGATGTTGAACAACGTAGTTGCTTACCTGAGTACCTTCCTTCTTTACATTCATAGAAGTTTCTTCTGGTTCAACAGAATCAATTTTTCTTTTATTTCTTAATGGGTATCGGTCCAGTCTCTCCACCAGTTGTAACGTAGTAATCAAGCCTTGAAATATCCTAAGATGTAAAAGTATTTATTGATGACGTCACAGCGACGAGTCGACAATTATTAACAGGTCAGCAAAACTATTTACCAGCTAGAGAATCTTAAGCAAGCAAGCAAAGAAATATTTTAAAGATGATTTCACAAATACAGATTAATATATATTTTTATAATCTGTTGAATATATTTTCATTGAATAATATTAAATTAAACAATAAAATATTTCTTCGCCACAATATAATAATCGAGGCGTAAATAATCTACCGCAATCTTTTTTTTAATATACCTTATTTCGACGTTTCGGCGAGCGGCTGTCGCCCTTTTCAAGGAATTCTATTCTGATAAATCAAGGGTTATAGTGTTTAGAAATGTGGGTCGACTTACTCGCTCTGGCATTTGGTTCTGAGGTCAACTGCCTTTCACTACAACATCTGAATACACGTATTTGGGTTACCAACTAACAACTTCAATCCCAACTCATCTCGGCGCAATTTTTAAAAATCAAATCGTAAATGAGTTTAATGCGTTTTAGGAAATATCGACCAAATCAAAAATCAATCCTATCAAATTCTCACTCAGGCTTTTGGTTTCAATGGTTTTGTCAACCTTTCGATATGCAGCTTCGATTTGGGCAAATTACCAGAATACTTAGAATCCTGAAAATGGACACTAGCCGATTTCCTCATATAATTCTAATTCAACTACTGGAGATATCAGGAATAATAAATATCTATATCGGGTTTGCGGAATGTTTTGCCAACATACTTTACTCAACCGGATTTTCTTGGTTAATTCACTGAAACGATATAATAATGGCCCAGAGGGAAATTCCATCAATAGTCAAGATAGCAAGAGAACAACATATTCAAAATATCCAGGTTAAAATATATGATCCTGAATTCTATCTTCTGACTATATCTACTTACAGAGTTCATTTTGACTAAAATATATTTACTTAGCGACCTTCCATTCCCCCAGTAAAACTCTATATTGCACAACAGAGACTGCTCTAAGAGAACCATACCAAAATTTTCAGTGAGGGGTAAAGAGATACAGTATGCCATATCTGCCAAAAAAAGTACAGAATTATTGGGTGTCAGTATATTAGCTATCAAAGAGATACACGTTATTCTCGAAAGTAACCGACTAGCAAATTACCTCAGTGCAAATTATTCTAACCAGCGCCATATATCAATTCGAATAGTTGCTCTGTCCCTGTTTAACCTTTACAAAGCAGTAAGTAGGAAAAATAACTTGTATTTCTCGGTTTATTCTCCTCTGCATGATGATTATTGATCATTGTGGGGATATCGTTGCAAGCCTGCAATGAAAGAGGAGAATCTGTATAAGTCTTGTTTCTCAATAAAGGCTTTGTGAGTATGATGATAGTTTGGCATGATAAAAATTACGACATGGAATTTTAAACGTCGAAATAAAGTTCAAGTAAATCATTTATAAATAAATCATACAATAAATACTTCAAAATAATTTTATAAAATCTAATAATTCTCCATATTAGATTCGATAAAGATACTTTTAAAATTTTCAACATTAATTTTATATATTGTGTTTTTCTCATTTCTTGAAATTGTACCTTCAAACTACAATATTCCGTAATAAAAGTGCAAAATTATATCAATTCTCATAATCAAATAGAATAATATTAGGATATAATTTCCTGATATAGGCAACTCACTCCTGACTGGATCCATGTTGCTAGGGACAACGTCGTTGTGCTGCGGATCAGGGGTACGGGATACTCTGCCACAGGAGAATATAAAGAAATCCTGGCAAGGATCGACCAAAGGCTCCATCTTTGTCAACACATTGGAGGCTGTAACACAACCAATGGTGTCTGTTGCATATAATTACACATGTTTTAATAATTGCTTGAACCTTTCTTAGATGTTATGAGATTTTAGAAGATTTATTTACTGATTTACATATAAAGCATTATATTATATAGTGTAAAATAGGAACCGAAATACAGGGTAATTCAAAAGTCCCACACTACTTTAAAAATTAATAACTCTTGAATATTTGCGCTAGAGCAATGCGGTAGACACCATTGTGTTCAGGATGCAATGGGATTTTTATGGCAAATAATGAAAAATTCGAAATGAATTTTAGTTACAATTTTATTCGCTAGATGGCGCTCTACCAGAATCAGAGATTCAGCGGCCAAATTGTTTGATATATTAAAAATTATAACTGATCGACACGTATTTTTCCTTTTTGAATTCCAGGAAACACCCTAATAATATCAAATGATAAATTAATAAAACACCATTTCGCCAAAAGTAGAAAAATTGGTTGACGATTTTTAAATACAATCTGAAATATGTAAAATGGGTATATGCAAATAAAAAAAAGCAAAAAAATTGATATTTTAGATGCGGTTTGCTGGAGTCCTCTAGCTATTTAAATTTTGAAGATAATAAATTTCCTTTTTTTTTTTAATTCAACTCTCTCTCAGTATCGATTATATTTATTTTAATTCATTTGAAAAATATTTATCTATTTCTGATGATTTATTTTACTCTGGAATGCCGTTGTTGTTTCTGTCATGTCCAATAAAGAGCCTCAGATGTCTCCATGCATCTCTATCACAGCAGCAGCAGCAATGTCCACTATCTTGGGTGTGTAAAGCTGCTGCTCTGGGTCTTTGTCAATTTTCTGAAAGGCTGCGGCCATTGCTGGGCATGAGAATATGTGGGTAGGTGTTAGTTCCACACCAGGACAGTTGTTGCATGTCCTATAGGTTCTTGTGCCATCTGGATGTATTGTCATTCCTCTTTAGTGTTGTAATTCTTTTTATATTTTTGTCATTTTTATCTCAAAGTTTATTTAAATTTTTATCTTTTCTAATTTTTGTTTAATTGTCATGTATTTTGCAAAAGCATTAGTGTCAAATAATGACATTTGTTCTTTCCTTTGGCTCAACTTTCTGGCTTCCTTTGCCAATTCAACTGCCATTGCATTACCCCCAATTCCAGCATGGGCAGGAATCCATTGTAGAATGCAGTTATTCTTCATTGATTCCAGTTGGGTAAGTAACGAATGTATTTTCTGTGTGATTTTAGAATTGCCCTTCTGAATTGCTTCTAGATCGGATATGAAGTCGCTGTATATTAAATTTCCTTCTGCTTGATGCAGGGATGGTTGGTTAAGGCATACATCAAGAGCTTTACAGATAGCTGTCAGTTCATAAGTGAAGTTTGACGATATTTTTCCTTCTCCTTCTTTGATTTTGATGTGTTTTCCATCTTGCAGTATTATTGTAATTCCGACCCCTCCATTACTCAGGGTAAGGTCTAATGATCCATCTGTATATGCTGTTAAATAATTTCCCTGATCGCATAAACCAATTGTGTCGAGTCCTTTCTTTTTAAGTATGTTCTCTTTTTTATTGCAGGGTTCATTCAGGTTAAGATTGATGATTACATTTGATGGCAATGGGGTAGGAAATATTGGTTCTTCTTGAATTTGAAATTCATTATGTTTCATATTTATGCCCTTTCTAATATTGTTGTCGTACTGAAGTTTTGAAGATCTTTTTTGTGTCCAGTTTAAATAGGTTCTATGGGATATGTGTTCGGTTTCTTTACTTTTCAAGCAATTGATGAATTTTATTGTTTTTAATTGTCTTCTTCTTTCAAGTAGGTCTAGACCATATTCTCTCTGAATTTTCTAATTGTTGGTATTTGAAACAGAACCAGTGTTTAATTTGGCCGCTTTTACTTGAACACTGTCTAGTCTTCTTTTTAGTGATGAACTTAAGGGAGCCCTGACGGGTGTTGTATATTCAATTATTGGCCTTATTAAGGTGGTATATGTTGTTCTGCGAATTTTGGGTTTTGCTCCTCAATTTGTTCCACCTAGCCTTCTCAGAATTTTTAGTTTTCTGGTAGCTCTATTTGAGGTGCTAATTATGTGTTCTATAAATCGCAATTCCTCATCAAGTATCACACCTAGGAATTTTGGATTTCTAATTTTATAGATTATTTGGTTGTTTATGCTCATTTTGGGATTATATATATGCCTGTTTTTCCTGTCAGTGGAGAAGACGCATAGGTTTGCTTTTATTGGGTTTATGGACATTTTGAGCTCCATTGTCCACTTCTCCAGTCCTCTCATTGAAGTGCTCAGTATTTTTTCAGATTTTTCTGTACTGCTACTTGTGTGCCATATGGCTATATCATCTGCATAACAGGCAATCTTTGTGTCTTCAGTGAGGTAAGGATGGATGTCGTTGATATATAGCAGGAAGAGTAGAGGACTGAGCACAGATCCCTGAGGTACACCAGTCCATGTTCTTCTGTCCTTGGAAAATGCTACATTAACCCGAACCTTCATCCTTCTTCCCCTTAAGAAGTCTCCAATCCAGATTAAGGTTTTTCCTTTTACTCCGATGTTGTGCAGCCTTTCAAGTAATTTTCCCTCCATACTCGATCAAAAGCTGAGGTCGTATCCAGGAATACGGCCGTTGTCTTCTTTGGCGGTTTTTCCTGGAAAGAATCTATTATTGATTGACAGAAGTAGAACAGTTGATCAGTTGTACAGTGTCTGAATCTATAGGCTGTTTGGTAGAAGTTTATTTTATTATTGTTAGTGAGCCAGACTATGAGCCTAGAGTGGATAATTCGTTCTGTTATTTTACAAAGTATGCTGGTAAGAGCAATTGGCTGATAGTTCTTGAATTTCTTGGCATCTTTGTTTGGTTTCAGTATTGGCACTATAATTGATATCTTCCAATTCTTTGGTAGTTTACCAGTTTTCCATGAGATTTTCAGTATTTGTAGGAGTTGATTTTTAGCTTTGTCTCCAAAGTGTTTAATCATTTACTGAAGATTACATCATCTCCAGGTGACCTCTTGGATTTAACTTTTCTATTGATGAGTTTAGCTCCTTCAGTGTGAAGTCTCCCGAAAATATATTGTTGATAGTAATTTCTTGCTTGTTTAACTAAATTGTTTATTATATTTTCCAGAGTCCTGTCTTTATTCGTATAGCTGAGTCTGGAAGTGCTTGAAAGATTTAAAGCAATTATGTCAGCCATCTATTTGTTCGTTCTCGCTGTTCTATTCATATCGGTTAGAGTATTGGAGGATTGATGTTGGTTTTGATTGTTTTCTAACACTCTAATTATGTTCCAGTGGTGGCTGTCCTTTCTTGGATCCATTTTTTTCGCAGAATTCTGCCCATTTTTCTCTCTCTCTCTCTTGTTTGAATATCCAAATTTCTTGTGACTAATATTGATATTGTGACTAATATCAAGGAGTTCCTTTGTGTTTTCTTGTTTTATTTGTTTTAAGAAGTTCTTTGATATTGCCTCTCTCTGCAATCATTGCCTCGATGTTGTGGTCCTTTCAGTAAGGTATCCACAGTTCTTTACGTCTACCTCTAGGTATCGATGCTTTTGCATATTTCGATATGTTCGAAAAGAATTTTTCCAAGTTTTTGTCAAACGTTCTGTGATTAAATTCTTCGTTGCACAGTTCTTCAAGTTTTCTATGAATTTTTCCAGTGTTCTTTTATTCTTTTGTACATTCTCAATTTTGAAGTTTAGGGTTGTTTAAATTGGTCTGTGGTCACTGATTGCACTTTTCAGGATTTTCCATTGTGTTGTGGGTGCGATGTTGTAATTTATCGCTGTGAATGTCTATTGCGGATTATGGACCTATAGACTTGGATAGATAGGTATTCTTTTCGTAATTTAACGGTGTAAGTTCGAGGTCAGTTAGCAGGTCCTCAACCTGCTGACCTTTGTTATTCTGGACAGGTGATCCCCAAGTTGGACTTTTGGCGTTAAAATCACCCACTATGATTCTGATATCCGAAGACTCTTCACTTAATGTCTCTCTAAGGCCTGGATTGATGCTGATATCATCAGGGTGATAAACATTTATGATTGATTTTGTTTTATCTGCGAGATAGATTTCTATTGCCTGAGCTTCTGTCGTGTTTTCTGTAGGCTTACTCTGATTATAGGCGATTTCCTTAAATTTGATTTTTGAAGTTTTGATCAAAACGGCAAGTCCTCCTCCAAATTTTCACTGTCTGTCCTTTCGTAGTGTTGTATAACCTTTGATATTGAATCTCAGATTCTGATTCAATTTTGTCTCCTGAAGACAAGCAATATATACATTAACACAAAGCAATAACGCGCCATCTATACATATAAAATAAAAGGATTTAAAAGCGCGAATGTTTCTTTTATACATAAAACGAACTTCTACTGTCCTTACTGCGATGAAAAAATATATTGGGAGGGCTTGGCTCATCAGTGGTGAACCCTCCCAGCGGTTTCGCCAATTTAATCCACCAGACCGCTTCTCAGAGCTCTAATATTGTATTGGATCATTCTGCTTTTATATGCTACACTGAAGGATGGAATCTTAGAAATGGTTTTCAAGTAAACAATGGACATAAGCTTATAGGACAGTAGAATTATATTCAAATACTAGCGGACGTACCCAGCTTCGCCCGGGTTTTACCCGAGTAAAAGTTTGTCTAACGAATTTCTCGATAAAGTGAACATTTTTTTCCCGGTCCCTTGAAAAATACTCGATAAGTTGAATAAAATCAATATTAATTGGTTCCCTCGGTAATTGGAAGTTAAAGGAATAGTATCTTGCCTTGGAATTGTATCATTATTCTTGTATGGATGTACCCGGCTTCGCCCGGGTTTTACCCGAGTAAAGGTTTGTTTAATGAATCTCTCGATAAAGTGAACATTTTTTCCCGGTCCCTTGAAAAATACTCGATAAGTTGAATAAAATCAATATTAATTGGTTCCCTCGGTAATTGGAAGTTAAAGGAATAGTATCTTGCCTTTGAATTGTATCATTATTCTTGTCTCAAATAAATTGCCGTGTCATCCTGAATTTTGTCTTTCCTAATTTTCTACATTACAAAATCATCGTATCATCATGATAATATTTAGAGCAGATTGTTGAATTATAACAGATAAATTAGAATATTTATCTTGATTATTTCTAGGCGAAAAGTTATTTCAAAATTTTTATTTGCTAGAAACCTTCCCAGTACTATACTAACTAACTTCCCAAAGTTTCATGGCGATCCAATGAGTGGTTTGGTCAGGCATAAAGGACAAACAAACAAACAAACAGACACACACACATACATTCATTTATATATATATAGATTTGCTTCGAGCAATGCTCTTCAGCAAACTATAAAATGATCCAATACAATATTAGAGCTCTTAGAAGCGGTCTGGTGGATTAAATTGGCGAAACCGCTGGGAGGGTTCACCACTGATGAGCCAAGCCCTCCCAATATATTTTTCATCGCAGTAAGGACAGTAGAAGTTCGTTTTATGTATAAAAGAAACATTCGCGCTTTTAAATCCTTTTATTTTATATGTATAGATGGCGCGTTATTGCTTTGTGTTAATTTATTCCTAATGACCTTGTCTTTATAGTTTGCTGAAGAGCATTGCTCGAAGCAAATATTTGAATATAATTCTACTGTCCTATAAGCTTATGTCCATTGTTTACTTGAAAACCATTTCTAAGATTCCATCCTTCAGTGTAGCATATAAAAGCAGAATGATCCAATACAATATTAGAGCTCTGAGAAGCGGTCTGGTGGATTAAATTTGCGAAACCGCTGGGAGGGTTCACCACTGATGAGCCAAGCCCTCCCAATATATTTTTTCATCGCAGTAAGGACAGTAGAAGTTCGTTTTATGTATAAAAGAAACATTCGCGCTTTTAAATCCTTTTATTTTATAAATATGTACATTGTTGTCACGGAGAAGACAAGCCAGCTCTTTAGTTTTCCTCTGGTTGCCATTTATATTGAGTTGAATTGTGTCCTCGTAGTAGATTTCTCATTAGGAGCCCGGGTTGCAGCTCCTGACGCGGCGGGTACCCCGGACGCGGTAGCATTACTGGAGATTTCGGTTTTGCTCTTCATTGGAAAATGGGTGCCTTTGCCACGTTAGTCACCTTGGAAACGAACCAGAATTTGTTCAAATATCCCAAGGGTCCAGGGGGGACCGCAGGTAGGTGTGGTCGGACTTCTCCCCCCCCCCCCCTCCCCCCCACCCCTCTGGAATGCCGTCACTACAGAATATAGCACTCTTGGTGAATTTTTTATTGCGATTCAGAATCTGCCACAGAAGCTTTACGAGCGTTTTGTTCCTTTAAAGGTATTCGAAGCGGTAAAGGACCCATGAGTTGCTACTCTCTAAGGCGAATAATTAAAAATTTCGAGGAAACTAGATCTTTGGAAGCAAAAGCTCGGAGTGGAAGACCATCGCATGCAAGTCAGTGGCTTTTACGGTTTTGCACAATTTTGAAAAAAATGAACGTTATCCATGTATGGAGAAGTAAGTGCTCGACAAGTTTCTAGACAAACGGGGATTTCGTATGGAACAGTTTGGAGAGAACAAAGTTTTCACGAGTTGAAAGTCAGAGATTTAGAGAAGCGTCAAAAATTCGCTGCATGGGTTTTCCGGCAAATTTATATTGAGGAAAACAGGCTGTCGAATGTCTGTGGACAGATGATGCTCACTTTTCTCTAAACCGAGATTTTAACATTCAAAACAGCCGCATTTGGGCAGCAGAAAACCCTAGGAATTTTACAGAAATGTCACTTCATCAGCCCAGAGTTACAGTTTTGTGTGAGTTCACTTCTTATTTTATTATTGGGCCACTTTTATTTGAAAAAATCAATGGAAGCACTTTTAAAACCGTTTTTGTAACTGATGAACGTTATGTTCAACTTTTGAGAAAAATGGTATTCCCATATTGCAGGACAGACAAACACTAAGCGAAATAACATCCATGCAAGATGGAGGACCTCCTCATATCTCCCGCGGTGCCAATCAATTACTGAAGGGTACGTTCGGTGAAAATCATGGGATAAGTCGCCACTTTATATACCAGTGGCCTCCAAGATCACCAGACTTGACACCTCACAATTTCTGTTATAGGGGTTAATTAAGTCGCGTGTTTTTCGATGCCGGCCTTCCACATTGGCCATGTTCAAGGCTTCTATCAGATGGCACGTTTTAAATATTTCAACAGAAATAGTATTCAATGCTGTCCATTCTGTCATCTGTCGTCTGTAGGCGGTTTTTGAGAATGAAGGCGCCACATTGAGCAAGGATTGTGATCTAATACAAGAGAGAAGGCAGTTGCCTCATGTGTTATATAAGCTGCCATGTATTATACTATCTACCAATATTTGCAGCTCTTTGTGTTGGGTTATGGGAATAATAAATGCTGTCCTCACATCTTGACTTTTTTTTTGTGAACAGCAATTTTTTTGTTTGTCATTTGTTCACATCTTATGTCGTGCAGGCCAAAGTGTTATAACTTCTCGAGTAACACTGGTACACACAATTTTGCCCCTTATGTTTAGTTTATCGCTTTTCGCTCATTAGAAGAAATAGCATAAGAAATATTCTCTGTTACCTCCAACTTTAGAAATTTTGCGCAAAAATATAATACAAAATGATTTTACTACCACGTTTTTCAATGCGAAAGGTCGATTTAAAAATGATTTTTATTTGAGGGGATACATTTTCAAAATTGTGTACAGTATAATAAACAATGATAACATTTGACAAGCCCATATGATATTTGGAATAAAGTACGACCAATATATTCTGTCACTCCCCTCTTTATTTAATTTGTTGGATCATGACTAATATCCAGTTAAATAGTCAAGGGTCGCCAATTAGTCAAGAAACTACACATTCCTTATAGCAAGAAATCCAATTAGTAGTGCCATCATAATTTTTGGGACTATATTAACATTTCAAAAAATCGTGTATTGATATCAGTAGCGTTTTTCAAACATTCAATCTATTTCACAAAACTCCATCTAAAATATAAATTATTTTCTGCTACATTTTTAAATTTGCATAAACCTATTTTACATATCTCAGATTGTATTTTAAAATCATCAACCAACTTTTCTACTTTTGTCGAAATGGTGTTTTATTAATTTATCATTTGATATTATTAGGGTTCTTTCCTGGAATTCAAAAAGGAAAAAATATGTGTCGATCAGTTATATTTTTCAATTTATCATACAATTTGACCGCTGAATCTCTGATTCTGGTAGAGCGCCATCTAACGAATAAAATTGTAACTAAAATAAATTTCGAATTTTTCATTATTTGCCTTAAAAAAAACCCATTGCTTCCTGAACACAATGGTGTTTACCGCATTGCTCTAGCGCAATAATTCGCGGAGGTATTAATTTTTAAAGTTGTGCTGGACTTTTTCTGATCATCCTGTATTTCGATGTTATTAGTAATTGAATGAATGCGCACCAACCTGTTGTAATACATTGGGGAGAAAGGCAAATCTGTTCCTTCTTCTGGAGAGCTGAAACACAGAGAAGATTGAGCGCCAAATTCAGGTGAAAATATGTATTTTAACATTGTTCCCTTAATGTATAATAAAAGTTATATATATATATATAGAGAGGTAAATCTTCAAATTTATTCAAAGGAGAAATTAAACTTGCAAAAAATGTATTGGAATAAGGCCTATCTTTTTGCCACGTTTGACATATTTCCACTTATCTAAGGATGGCAATAAGTTTAAAAACTATTGTTCGCACGGTTTTGGCCGCATACAGCGGGTTTCGGATAATTACAAGTCATACTTAATACACACTATTTATTTATGTAGTGCGCTTAAAATTCTCTGACAATGATTCTGTCAAAAAATATATATAATTGGCCAAATGCCTAGCATAATAAAAAAAGGTTTTGACATGTTCAACTGATTTCATTTATATTTATGATTTGAAAATATATTTAAAAACACGTGTTTTAGATAGAAAAAAATTCTATGTCTAAATTTTGGCAGAAGATCAAATATTAAAAAAGAAAAGTTTAGAATATCGATTTTACTTGATAAAACGCCAAGTTAGACTTGTCAAATGATACATTAAATTCAACAAGTTAATTATATTCCTTATAAAGAAAATATATTCTAAAGTGTGGAATTCTACATTTCAGAGAGGAAGAAAAGTCATAGAGTAAATGCCTTGGTCAGAAAGATCAAACATTGTCCAACTCGTGAAAATAAATGAATGAATTAGGGAAATTACCATTTTGGATTGAAGAGTAGGTGTAAAAATGTTTTAAGAAGAACTTGATCACAGAAATCACATATCACACCATATTTTGAGACGATATTTGAGCAAAAGAAAATGTTTTCCTGAAATATGCCCATGATCCTGTGCTCGAACGAAAAGATCATGGCCCGAGTCTTGATGAAAGGGATAACAGCTTTATTCGGGCTTAATGAGAAATTAAGCAAGGCTTACTTCCATAAACCAGAAAGCAAAAAAATAATGATCATGGTGTGGCGTAGTCCTGATTCTACTAAAAAGAAGATTGCAGGGATGAGAAAATTAAAAGTGTGATCATAGTGATTAACTTTCATTCAAAAGGGTTTTCATCTGCAATAAATTTATTAATAATAATTTCAACAATGAATTCATTAATTAAAATAGCCAGACTGCTATAATCAAAATTTCTAAAAAGATGTTCTGGAACAGTTGTTCAAAAATATGAGAAAGAAAAGACATGGTGTCTGGCAAGGCTTCGTCTTGCTCCACGACAAGGCTCGACTCCATATGGACTTTTCGGAGAATCAATTTCTTGGGGGAAAAAGCGTATTACAGTCATTATTCACCTCCTAATTCCCCGATTCATCACCTGCTATGATATCTTGTTTTAAAAAATCGAAAACAAAGTTGAAGGGCAAATTATTATCTACTTTGGATGAGAAAAGCAAAGCAAATGTCAACAACCTTAATCCATTCATGGTGCCGAAAACTGAAATGAGCTTCCCTCACTTGTAATAAGATGAATAAAACGCATTGTAGTCAATACCCTTTGAAGGATATACTATCGATATCCAAATGGAAACATTTTTTTGTTTATCTTATCACTATATTTCCTGATATTGAGTTATTGCAGGAAATCTTCAGACAAACCGTGGTGTATATCTTTCTGAAAATAGAGCAATCCATATTTATATCTTCAGATAATTCTATTGGATAAAACAATTATTTACCAATATATGCCTTTTTATTATCTAAGCCTTGTATATGTTCATATATATATATATATATTAAGAAAAAGGCATCTCCTTATCGTGCAACTGAAAGTTGCTGATGGCTGGCGCCATCTATCGGAATAAATATCAACTATTTTCGTTGAGTTTTAATTATTCCAGAATTGGCCAAATACCCATTCTTGATTAATCAAGAAAAGCTAACCACGGACGCGTTTCGGGCTGTTGGCCCTCATCAGCGTGGTGCAAGCTGTACCTCAACGACCAAAAAAAATTGGTCATTAAGGCATCCTGAAAAATCATGAAACGGGTAGTTAAGGCCAGAAATGCGTGAGGACGCTACACAATGTGAAAAAATAGTACAAATGTAATATTGTACTGGGATAAGGTGCATAAATTAAGAAAAAGGCATCTCCTTATCGTGCAACTGAAAGTTGCTGATGGCTGGCGCCATCTATCGGAATAAATATCAACTATTTTCGTTGATTTTTAATTATTCCAGAATTGGCCAAATACCCATTCTTGATTAATCAAGAAAAGCTAACCACGGACGCGTTTCGGGCTGTTGGCCCTCATCAGCGTGGTGCAAGCTGTACCTCAACGACCAAAAAAAATTGGTCATTAAGGCATCCTGAAAAATCATGAAACGGGTAGTTAAGGCCAGAAATGCGTGAGGACGCTACACAATGTGAAAAAATAGTACAAATGTAATATTGTACTGGGATAAGGTGCATAAATTAAGAAAAAGGCATCTCCTTATCGTGCAACTGAAAGTTGCTGATGGCTGGCGCCATCTATCGGAATAAATATCAACTATTTTCGTTGATTTTTAATTTGGTCGTTGAGGTACAGCTTGCACCACGCTGATGAGGGCCAACAGCCCGAAACGCGTCCGTGGTTAGCTTTTCTTGATTAATCAAGAATGGGTATTTGGCCAATTCTGGAATAATTAAAAATCAACGAAAATAGTTGATATTTATTCCGATAGATGGCGCCAGCCATCAGCAACTTTCAGTTGCACGATAAGGAGATGCCTTTTTCTTAATTTATGCACCTTATCCCAGTACAATATTACATTTGTACTATTTTTTCACATTGTGTAGCGTCCTCACGCATTTCTGGCCTTAACTACCCGTTTCATGATTTTTCAGGATGCCTTAATGACCAATTTTTTTTGGTCGTTGAGGTACAGCTTGCGCCACGCTGATGAGGGCCAACAGCCCGAAACGCGTCCGTGGTTAGCTTTTCTTGATTAATCAAGAATGGGTATTTGGCCAATTCTGGAATAATTAAAAATCAACGAAAATAGTTGATATTTATTCCGATAGATGGCGCCAGCCATCAGCAACTTTCAGTTGCACGATAAGGAGATGCCTTTTTCTTAATTTATGCACCTTATCCCAGTACAATATTACATTTGTACTATTTTTTCACATTGTGTAGCGTCCTCACGCATTTCTGGCCTTAACTACCCGTTTCATGATTTTTCAGGATGCCTTAATGACCAATTTTTTTTTTGGTCGTTGAGGTACAGCTTGCACCACGCTGATGAGGGCCAACAGCCCGAAACGCGTCCGTGGTTAGCTTTTCTTGATTAATCAAGAATGGGTATTTGGCCAATTCTGGAATAATTAAAAATCAACGAAAATAGTTGATATTTATTCCGATAGATGGCGCCAGCCATCAGCAACTTTCAGTTGCACGATAAGGAGATGCCTTTTTCTTAATTTATGCACCTTATCCCAGTACAATATTACATTTGTACTATTTTTTCATATATATGTCATAATTTGTATATAATTAAATGCAACCCCGACCCACTATGTATGTATCATGTATGATTTTCAAAGATTTAATAAAAGAATAAGGTAACTGGAGGAAAGAAAGTAACAAAAGACGTAGAAAGTAGATCTAGAGGAGAGCATATTTATTAATAACGACGCAGTTAACCTTCTGACCCCAGGTCCCTGCGAGCTAAGTTTAAACCGACACTTCCTGGAGAAACAGGACGTATCTAATGACCAGAAGTTATAAATGTTAAAGCTAGCATTCAATACTTCCTGACAAAGCAAGATGTATTTTGATAGCCGCGGAAGTAAATAAAGTCAAACAAACACGAGACTTCCTGACCCAAGCCGGGCGTAACTAATACCAAAGGAAACCGCGGGCCCATCAGAAGACAGCACCTTAAGTAGGTCAACCAATAGGAAAAGAGCATGTGACATCTCTCGACCAATCAAAAGACAACACCTCAAGTAGGTCAACCAATAGGAAAGGATCATGTGACATCTCTCGACCAATCAGAGAGAAACTGAGGCTTGGTGTTAAATCGGAAAGCAAGAATGGGTAGTCACGCTTGAGCTCTCATAGGAACAACACCTACAGGGTTCACTGGCTCTCGCCGAGTTCGGACAGTGCTCCTCCGCTTCCAACAAGGTAACATCTACTCTAGAGATATCTCTCTCCGCACATTTCATCATCGCCATGTGATCAATTAATTAATAAGTCAAATCGCTCAACTCTTCTCAAGCTTTCTTCCCTCCAACACAGTTGCCTCTTATTTTCCAACTCAATCACGTGTCCTGATTATTCCTAACTGTATGCTGCAACTTCCACTCAAACGACTGCGCTTCAACCAAATCTCACCATTCGCATCCAACAACAAGAAACCCCGCAACGATATTGCCACAGAACGGTTAAGTCGACAGGATAAAGATTATGGAACTTAATCAGGATAAAGATGGAAATTAGCCCAGGCGCCAGCAAAACAAAAGGCAATGACAAACCAAGAGAGAAGAAACTGGCAACGAACGGAAAGAAACTGACAACGAAGAAGCGGACAAGAAGAGAGGCGACCAGGCGCCTTCTAGCGGCCATCATATGGCAGATGACCGTGGCCATCCGACGTGTCAACGCCCCACAAAGTGAGACGGAATTCCGGAGCGTCATTCCCCGGGGAGGACGACGGACACAACCCCCGCCAACCCCAGGCGAGTGTCACCAAGGTCGGACACCGACCACCGAGAAGTCATCCACCGCCATACCGTACACAGTCCCCGAAACCAATCCGCGCGATCCGGGACAGCCCCAACGATCCCAAAATGATCTTCCAGTACCGGACTTCACTTCAATTTCGCGGACGGTGCGAGCAGTCCCGAGCCAAGCCAACCATCTCAAACCAAGACGTTCCAGAGGAGACCTGTTGAACTAAGGTAGGCAACCCCCCTATGGCGTCAAGAATTGACTTTGAACTCTTATCTAATCCTACCTACCCCTTTAACAATGTATCTAAACATGTACCAAATGAATGCAAGCACGGGCTAGACCAAAACCTGTCCCAAAGGACTCGTACAGCACACAAAGCTTTCACACATGGAAACCCTTGCCTGCATTCATTGCCCAAACCTCCAATATTTACATGCCACCATTCTAATCTCACACCACGCAACATTTCACTCAACCCAATTGCCAATACTTTATGCCCACCACATATAAAGCCACCACGACTTCAATCTACAACTCCAATAATGCCCAAACAAGTGTCCGTACACCGACACAGCTCACCCACTTACCACACAAAATTCACACATGACCACACTTCGCCACACCATAATTACGCAAATGTACCTCACAACATACACGCACCCATACGTCACCACGCGACAAACACGCACAACCCGCACAACAAACGCAACACGCACGCCAAAAGACAACAACAACAAACAAGCGCATGCACAACCGTTAAGAATAATACCATCATCCCGTCTACACAAAACATAGAAAAAATTCACGCCACCAAACAACCACACAATCGAAAAACATTACGATCTTTCCTAAAAGCTGTGAACGTCTTTAAAGAGTTCATTCCGGACCACGCCCGCTTGCGGACACCACTTGTCAACCTTCTAAAAAAGGATGTCGTGTGGGTCTGGGATGACGAATGCCAGAAAGCGTTCACTAACCTGAAAGAAAACCTTACCACACACCCCACATTACACCTTTACCAGGAAGGTCTGCCATGCCAGGTGTACTGTAACACCTCAACATTCAGCATTACAGGCGTTCTTAAACAAGTCTACCCTGATGGGAAGACATACACCGTTCAACATTTCAGCCGATCTCTACGTAGTCACGAGCGAAATTATTCAGACTTGGAACTACAATGCCTAGCCATTGTGGAAAGTGTGGATAATTTCCGCACCTATCTAATGGACAGAAAGTTTACAATATTTTCTGACCATCCCGCATTGCAGTGGTTGAAAGAGATCAAAGCGCCTTCAGGCAGATTGTTTCGATGGAGGTTAAGATTGTCAAGATACGAATATGAGGTCCGTAGCATAAATGGAGTACAACAATATGAAACGGGCGTTGGAACTCGTATCCCATTTTGTGGCTTTCTAGATGCGCCACTCATACAGAGCCAACAGTCTTCTCCACCAGGAAAATCTCGCGTGACTATGGATCACAATAAACTGCGCACCGTCTCCCGAAAAGGAGTACTTAAAACTATAGTCCCAAGTTCACTTACAACCAGACTTCTTAAATCCGTACACACTCAACACCACCACCCAAACATCTCCAAGATGACGAGACTCATCTCGTCACAATATTATTGGCAGAACATGACACAAGACATCGCAAAACAGGTAAAAACCTGCCCCACCTGCCGATTCGCTAGAAGAATCGATGAATACAACCAACCTTCACGTAAAAATACCGACACAGGCACCAAAGCAAAACAAAATTCGTACATAAAGCACAACGTACACATAACACAAACAATGCCAAAATTACCACATTCACATCAGAGAAACGATCACACATCTCAACCTAAACCAATTACCGCCGACATATCTCTAATAAAACCATTGACGATCAAACAGGAGAACTGTAAACCTGACAATCAGCTCAATCATATCACACCACTCCCTAAAGATATCAAACAAGAGAACTGCGAACCTACCAATCATTCAAATTTTACAATTAATAAGGTTCAAGCATATATTTCAGAGTCCCCAGTTACAAAAATATGGACGAACATGGGACAATATCCTATATTTCACCTGATTTTTATCCTTTGTTTATTAATTCTACCGTACAACTGTATCCCAATTTTATTCATTAATTACTTGTTTATATATGCCATGCCCGCGCAGAAAATCTTCGAACTGCAAGAGGTAGTTTTTAATCTAGGACAAACATTTATAAAACTTCTCATAATTTTAGGAACCATCTTCGCAGAAAATCTAAATAAACTCCGAAGAGATAACAGTAACTGAAAAGATGACCAAACAATGTCGGAGAAACCACGCTCCAAAAACAAGCCCCGAGCCACACCCCAAAATAAATAGACGGCAGGAAATGAGGATTTGAAACACCACGACAGGAAGTATAGTCCACGGCGGTTAAATTCGGCCTCTGTAAACAAAGCGGAGCGCCTTCGTTCGATCTCCAATTTCCCTCCCTCTCGTTTGCCCGACACACCCCACTTCCGTATCTCTAATTACAATGAGAAGATCCCCTATTGAGGTCGACTGGGAACCTCACTATGCCACCGGTTTTGATTCCAGTTCGAGTCTACATATCGATTTTTACCACCCAATTACACATCCACGAAACAACACCTAGAACTAGCTCACACATCTCTTACACAACCGACTTCTAACATTTTTCACAACACACACACAAAGACAAAAAATTACACATAAAGGTTATATAGATTTCCATGTCTCCTGTACACACAGCATAAACGCCCTTGAGGGCTAGAATCACGTTTTTCACCTAAGTGTCACTACAGATGAGACAAAAAATTTATAGGGCATAATTGAGCAAGTAAAACATTTATAGGGCAAAATGGAGCAACCAATACATGTAGATCAGGGCATGTAGATACCATAGGGTTCAAACCAATACACCTTATCTTTCATATCAATCATTTTCATTATTTTCTCTCAATTAAAAATATAAATGTTTAATCAATTTAGCAATTTATTCAACTTATTATCAATTTTAATCATTAACTATCATTTTATTTACCAATTAGTTTATATTATCATTTTCATTTATCAATTATCATTCTATTTACCACTTGACTTATATTGCCACAACTCAATTATCAACGGAAACCCACTGGTTTTCGATTAAACTAAAAACATTAAATCACCCTTTGTTGTTGAAACCTTTTTATTTTTCATTTTTTTTAAACACTCAACTTTGATTTCGTTCAACTCTTATTTTTATTTTTATTTTGATTTCTCAAAAGACCTTATGAAATTTCCTCGAATTCCTTTCCAAAATTCAAGCAAAAAAGTAATTAGGCATTTTTCCTTTTTTTTTTCTCTCACCATTCAACCAAGCACTCAACTTTGATTTCGCTCAAAAACCTTTTATTTTATTTTACTTTGATTTCTCAAAAGACCTTATGAAATTTCCTCGAATTCCTTTCCAAAATTCAAGCAAAAAAGTAATTAGGCATTTTTCCTTTTTTTTTCTCTCACCATTCAACCAAGCACTCAACTTTGATTTCGCTCAAAAACCTTTTATTTTATTTTATTTTGATTTCAAAAGCCTTAATAGAACTCCCTCGAATTCATTTCTTAACTCGAGTAGAATTCGTTTAGGCGCATTTTCCTTTTTTTTAGCCCACTATGTACCATAGCATTCATTGATTTCTTACAATTAAAAATTTTTGATTTCTATCAATTATACTCAACCTATATCATCAACACCATTCTATCTTACTTTTATGTCACCAGCAATGCTTGTATATAGCCCCTCAATACCCACAACTAATTTTCCCACAAAATTATTTTTCACTTTACAGAATTCTCTCAGGCTAACCCCTTCTTGAATTCTTCACATGTAGGGGGCGCATCTGTCATAATTTGTATATAATTAAATGCAACCCCGACCCACTATGTATGTATCATGTATGATTTTCAAAGATTTAATAAAAGAATAAGGTAACTGGAGGAAAGAAAGTAACAAAAGACGTAGAAAGTAGATCTAGAGGAGAGCATATTTATTAATAACGACGCAGTTAACCTTCTGACCCCAGGTCCCTGCGAGCTAAGTTTAAACCGACACTTCCTGGAGAAACAGGACGTATCTAATGACCAGAAGTTATAAATGTTAAAGCTAGCATTCAATACTTCCTGACAAAGCAGGATGTATTTTGATAGCCGCGGAAGTAAATAAAGTCAAACAAACACGAGACTTCCTGACCCAAGCCGGGCGTAACTAATACCAAAGGAAACCGCGGGCCCATCAGAAGACAGCACCTTAAGTAGGTCAACCAATAGGAAAAGAGCATGTGACATCTCTCGACCAATCAAAAGACAACACCTCAAGTAGGTCAACCAATAGGAAAGGATCATGTGACATCTCTCGACCAATCAGAGAGAAACTGAGGCTTGGTGTTAAATCGGAAAGCAAGAATGGGTAGTCACGCTTGAGCTCTCATAGGAACAACACCTACAGGGTTCACTGGCTCTCGCCGAGTTCGGACAGTGCTCCTCCGCTTCCAACAAGGTAACATCTACTCTAGAGATATCTCTCTCCGCACATTTCATCATCGCCATGTGATCAATTAATTAATAAGTCAAATCGCTCAACTCTTCTCAAGCTTTCTTCCCTCCAACACAGTTGCCTCTTATTTTCCAACTCAATCACGTGTCCTGATTATTCCTAACTGTATGCTGCAACTTCCACTCAAACGACTGCGCTTCAACCAAATCTCACCATTCGCATCCAACAACAAGAAACCCCGCAACGATATTGCCACATATATATATATATATATATATTATATAATCTACTGCACCTCAACCCTTTATCTTATCGATCCTTTGTCTTATCAAGCCTAATCTAACAACAACACAAAATATTCATAACATATATATATATATATATATAATCGAATAATATTTAATAAATTAAAATACATTTTCAAAATAAAGCTTTTAATTAAATGCACTAAAAATAAAATATTTTATCTTGTGTCATTGAGCAATTAGATGTGTCTGGGTGAAAATAAAAGAGGCGGGCACGATCATCATGAATTTAGCACCTAATCTGGATTAATATGTAGCAAATGATTAGCGACTTTTAAAGGTATTGGTCAAACACTTACCTCTTCTCTAAATGTGATCGTCCCCTGCCGCTTTTATTTTTCACCCAGATACATCTAATTGCGCAATGACAAAAATAAAATGTTTTATTTTTACTTGTCAGTGCGTTTGAATAAATGATTTTTCAAAATGTACTTTCGATTATGAAATTAGAATTAGATTTTTAAAATTAAATTATATTAACTAATTAAAATAATTAGAAACTTAACCCTGGAAGCATAATTTATTTTATAAAATGTATTTTTATATTTATCAATAAATTAGTTATTTTTATTCATGAATTTACAAAACTTAGAATCACTTGTGATTAGGCCATAAATAGACGCGAACCTTTTCGCGGCGGATTGGTCAATTCCTTGTAAGAGGCGTAACATATGTCTTACAAAGAAATATAGTATTAGGTTCATTCCTGGTCACTCCGACCACCCAGAAGTCTACTTACACTTGCACTGTTCATTGGACTGATTAAGTCTTAAAAATGTAATACTTTTATGTAATGTAGAGGGATATTAAAATTGAAATTTTGAAAGGCAATTTGAAATTTTGTCCGTTCCTGACCATTCTGACAACCGCGAAGTCTGAAAATTTGTCTACTCGCATTGTCATCAGATTCTTATAAGTGTATAAAATTTCAGATTTCTATATCCTTTAGAAATATACTAAAAATCGATTACAAGATTTGTGGACAGACATGGAGGCAATTTAAATAGAAGCTTTTAATGATTTGAAGAACTTAGCTGAAGTATAATTGGTTTACATATTATGAAAATAATTGACACCACCATATTCACTACGAATTTAGATACTGAAAGATCGTCGTGTTCTTACCCCAAAATATAATAATTCCCATTAAGACGCAGACGATGGTTGCTAAGAGGATTAGTACACATGCGCCAATCCTCTCCCTCTTTGTCTTCTGCCTGTACCACGGACATTCCCTGGCATACCACACACAGAGTTATATATATATTGCCACGTGGAAAATTAGGGAAGACAAAAACATCAGGAGAAGACAACAATTTATTTCAGGAAAGGACAAACTATAATTGGTAAACAAAAGATAAGGGAAATTTACAGAGTAGCAAAATATAAACATAAATATGACCACTCTGTTAATAAATATGATAAAATTAATAATTACTTTTCTACATAGCTTTGTGGAATGGTGTTTGCGTGATGTGTTGGTGTGGCTTGTGGAAAGGCCGCTGATAAAATAATAATTACAATTAATTTATTTAAAGCCAGAAATATATAAAGAGAAAAGAAGTAACGGTTGAAGTAACGGCCGTTGGGAGCAGGCCTTTTTGTTTATCGCGCCAGTGGCTAGAAAGTTCCGGATGACGCCCGCGCATGCGTAGTGACGTGTCTCCCAGCACGTGCTTGCCGAGGCATAATGGGGCCGCCACTTTATTGCCCGTAGTATGTGTATTGAAACTTTGTCCCAGTTCGCGCTCGCTGAACCAAAGTGTGGTCGCCACACTACTCCCCCTCCAGTAGAATCCTTAAAGATCCTATGTAGTCGTAGAGGGAACTCTTGGTAGGGTGCTTTGTTGGGTTGGGATCTGGTCTTTGGAGCTTGAGGGTGACACCTGTCATTTTTAAATGTTGGCCTTATGTAATGGGTGGCGACCATCTTGTTAGCTTGCAGGGACACGATGGGTTGCTCAGCGATAGGTATAGTCGCCGTGAGTACCGGAGGAGCTGTTGGTATTGGGGAAGTAGTGATTCTTGCTTCAATGGGAGGTAATAACTGTTGGAGAGAGTGTTGAGGTTGGAGAGGTTGTAGTACCGAAGTTTGGGCGGGCTGCAAGTGGAGAGGAGTCCTTTCAGCCGCGTTATTGGTTTCTTTCAAGAAGAGTGGATGTTTCTCCTCGCAGGATGGAGGCAAGGGCTCTTCTTGAGGGGGCGACTGCTGAAGCAAGGGATTGTCACTGTGCACTGGGGTGAAGAAAACAGTTGCAGGGGGGCGGGAGATGGTGTTTGAAGGAGGGTTGGAGCAGAATTATGAGGAGTCCAGGGATGAAGAGTCACTCAGGGAGCTGGTGGGAGAAGGCAAGGTGGGGCTTGAGTTGGTGTCTTCAACGTTCTGGAGTGTAGTAACTGGGGCAGTTGTTGTGACATTCATGTCACGGGGAAAAGCCGTCTGCTCCAGGTGTTGGAGGCTATTGGAGGTGGGAGTACAGGTTCCACGGAGCTGAGATGGAGGTGATTTGGACAATTCAACCAGGATAATCGAGGGTCTCTGATCAGCAATGGGCTTAATTTCTGAAACTCGAGCTGTTCGTACCTGGTGTGACCGGCCATATTACTGAAGAGGCCGTTCTTTGAGCGCCGCATATTTTCCTGAAACTGGTGGATTCTCTACAATGTCGTAGAGGCAGATGAGAGCTAGTCTATCTAAATTAACGATCGTTGTGTTATACTCGAAATCGTCGTCGCTGGCGATGTTTGCGAAAATAAAGGCAGCTTCCAGTTGGCTGAGCCACAATGGAAAGTCGTTTGGAAGGTGGAAATCGAAAAATCAATCTTGATATTTGAGATGAGGTAAGTTACATTGTGAATGTTTGAGCTTCCATGATTTGCCCTTGACCTAGCTGTTAATTCCTTATTCGAGTCGTCCGGCTCACCAATTTTTGTGGGATGGTGGTTGCGTGATGTGTTGGTGTGGCTTGTGGAAAGGCCGCTGATAAAATTATAAATAAAATTATTTTTTTTTAAAGCCAGAAATATATAAAGAGAAAAGAAGCAACGGTTGAAGTAACGGCCGTTGGGAGCAGGCCTTTTTGTTTACCGCGCCAGTGGCTAGAAAGTTCCGGATGACGCCCGCGCATGCGTAGTGACTTGTCTCCCAGCACGTGCTTGTCGAGGCATAATGGGGCCGCCACTTCATTGTTGTTGTTGTTGTCGTTTCCAAAGAAGAGTCTCAGATGTCTCCATGCATCTCCATCACAGCAGCAGCAATATCCATTATATTAGGTGTGTGAAGCTGCTGCTCTGGGTCTAAGTCAATTTTCTGCAAGGCTGCGGCCATTGCTGGGCATGAGAATATGTGAGTAGGTGTTAGTTCCACACTAGGACAGTTGTTGCATGCTCTATAGGTTCTTGTGCCATCTGGATGTATTGCCATTCCTTTATAGTGTTTTGTTCTAAGTCTTGTTATAGTTTTTGTCAGTTTTCTCTCAGAGTTTATTCCACATATTTGATATTTTCTTATTTTTTGTTTGATTATCTTATATTTTGCCAAAGCATCAGCGTCAAATACTGATATTTGTTCTTTCCTTTGGCTCAGCTTTCTGGCTTCCTTTGCCAATTCATCTGCCATTTCATTACCTTCGATCCCAACAAGGGCAGGAATCCATTGTAGAATGCAGTTCTTCTCCAATGTTTCCAGTTGGGTAAGTAATGAGTGTATTTTCTGCCTGTTTCTAGTTTTGCCCTTCTGAATTGCTTCTAGAGCGGATCTGGAGTCGCTGTATATTATGATTCCTTCTGCTTGATGCAGGGAAAGGTTGGTTAAGGCATACATCAAGAGCTTTCCAGATAGCTGTCAGTTCACAAGTGAAGCTTGACGAAATCTTTCCTGCTCCTTCTTTGATTTTGATGTGTGTTCCATCTTGGAGTATTATGTTAATTCCGACCCCTCCATTACTCAGGGTAAGGTCTGATGATCCATCTGTGTATGCTAATAAATAATTTTTCTGATCATATAAATCAATTGTGTCAAGTCCTTTCTTTTTAAGTATGATTTTGTTCTCTTTTTTATTGCAGGTTTCATTCAGGTTGAATTTGATGATTATATTTGATGGTAATGGGGTAGGAAATGTTGGCTCTTCTTGAATTTGAAATTCATTATGTTTCATATTTATGCTCTTTCTAATATTGGTGTAGTACTGTAGTGTTGAAGATCTTTTGTGTATTTCTTTTAGTTTCCAGTTTAAATAGGTTCTATGGGATATGTGTTCGGTTTATTTACTTTTTAGGCTATTGGTGAATTTTATTGTTTTTAATTGTCTTCTACTTTCGATTAGGTCTAGACCACATTCTCTCTGAATTTTCTCATTGTTTGTGGATGACACAACACCAGTGATTATTTTGGCCGCTTTTACTTGAACACTGTCTAGTCTTACTTTCAGTGATGAGCTTGAGGGAGCCCAGACAGGTGTTGCATATTCCATTATTGGCCTTATTAAGGTCGTATATGTTGTTCTGAGGGTTTTGGGCTTTGCTCCCCAATTTGTTCCACATAACCTTCTCAGAATATTTAGTTTTCTGGTAGCTCTATTTGAGGTGCTAATTATGTGTTCTGTAAATAGCAATTCTTCATCATGTATCACACCTAGGTATTTTGGAGATCTAATTTTATCAATTATTTAGTTGTTTATGCTTATTTTGGGTTTAAATCTATGCCTGTTTTTCCTGTCAGTGGAGAAGACGCATAGGTTTGTTTTTATTGGGTTTATGGTCATTTTGAGTTCCATTACCCACTTCTCCAGTCCTCTCATTGAGGTGTTCAGTATTGTTTCTGATTTTTCTATACTGCTACTTGTGTGCCTTATGGCTATATCATCTGCATAACAGGCAATCTTTGTGTCTTCGGTGAGGTAAGGATGGATGTCGTTAATATATAGCAGGAAGAGTAGAGGACTGAGCACAGATCCCTGAGGTACACCAGCCCATGTTCTTCTGTCCTTGGAAAATGCTCCATTAACCCGAACCTTTATCCTTCTTCCCCTTAAGAAGTCTGCAATCCAGATTAAGGTTTTTCTTTTTACTCCGATGTTGTGCAGCCTTTCAAGTAATTTTTTCCTCCATACTCGATCAAAAGCTGAGGTCATATCCAGGAATATGGCCGTTGTCTTCTTTGTTGGTTTTTCCTGGAAAGAATCTATTATTGATTGGCAGAAGTAGAATAGTTGATCAGTTTTACAGTGCCGGGATCTATAGACAATTTGGTAGAAGTTTATTTTATTATTGTTGGTGAGCCAGACTATGAGCCTAGAGTGGATAATTCGTTCTGTTATTTTACAAAGTATGCTGGTGAGAGCAATTGGCCGATAGTTCTTGCATTTCTTGGCATCTTTGTTTGGTTTCAGTATTGGCACTATAATTGATATCTTCCAATTCTTTGGTAGTTCACCAGTTTGCCATGAAATTTTCAGTATTCGTAGGAGTTGATTTTTTTTAATTGCCCGTAGTATGTGTATTGAAACTTTGTCCCAGTTCGCGCTCTTTGAAGCAAAGTGTGGTCGCCACAGCTTCTTCCCAATGGGAGCTGTGACCCACAGCTAGCAATTATTGTAGATACTGACATGGATCTGACGTGCTTCTGCCAAGGATTCCATCGAAGTCTTGGAACTTTTTCCCTAGTACTTTTGCGTCCTTTTTCTTGCGGCGTGAAGAGCGGCTTTGTCGTCGTATCGTCTATTGGGACATCGTCATCTTGGAGGGAAGTCTTGGCTTTGACACGGCGGTGGAATCCTGAAGCCAGTCTCCGAAAATGTAGATCACAGCACCCATGGCATCAAATTATTCTCGGCGATCTTCAGTTTGTCTTCCCTAATTTAACCGGCATCTCTACCAAAATGCCAAGTGGAAAATTAGGGAAGACCAACCTCGGGATGAGACAACAATTTATTTCAGGCAAGAACAAACTATGAATGGTAAACAAAAGGTATACCACGAGATAAATTTACAGAGTAGCAAAAAATATAAACATAAAAATGACCACTCTGTTAATAAAAAAAGTATATAAAAATAATAAATACTTTTTACTATATATATGGGAATATTTATGAAAATAAAGCTTGTGAATAAGGGTTCTATACTCTAAAACAACGACAAATCATACATTAATTATTTACGATACGCACATTATATATATACACACACCAAAAATCTCCTTTTGGTAATACTTACAAAACTTTTAAACAAAAAAATTCTCCTAGGTCTTTTGATTTACCAATTCTAGATGTATCTCAAGATGTGCTCGAATCAGAAATGAAAAATCTTTTATCTTCTCTATTTCCGAATGACTGTCAATCTTCTGACACAAACTATCATAAATTAATCAGAGACAAGAGTTATACTTTTTCTAATGATAAAATCATTTATTTTGATAATATTCAAATCTGTTCAATAATTAAAAAACTTAAAAATGGCAAGGCTCCAGGAATAGATCATATAAGCAATCAGATTATCAAAACGGCAGTTCATCATATATCTCCTGTGTTAACAAAATTGTTCAATGCTTGTATTGGACTTAATTATTATCCGGAGGCCTGGAGAAAGTCAGCAGTAATGATTATTAAAAAACCTAATAAAGAAAATTATAAAGATCCGAAAGCCTACCGCCCTATAAACTTGTCTTCTAATTTAGGTAAAAATTTTGAAAGTCTAATTCATATTGAACTTTTAAATCATATTAATAGTAATAATGTTATGCATCCTGCTCAACATGGATTTACACAAGAAAAATCAACAATCTCTGCTTTACAAGAAATAACTAAATTAAGTGTTCTGAAAAAAGAAACATAAAATACGGCAATAGTAACAGTGGACATCAGCGGAGCTTTCGACAACGCATGGCATCCGGCAATTTTCCAACAATTGGACAAGGCAAATTTTCCAGCGGTACTTATAAAAATAATTAATTCTTACTTGAATACCGGAGTGTAGAGTTTAAATATACTAATGTAAAGTGTATAAAAAAGAAAAATAAGTGATGTCCCCAGGGTGGTATTATTTCTCCTATTCTTTGGAATATATTACTTAATGATTTCAACTTATCTTTTAACGAAAGTTTTGCTAGAGTAATTGCTTTCGCGGACGATGTGACATTTGTGGTATGGAGTTCAAACATCTATGATCTTCAGTATAATATTACCAAATGTTTAATAAAAATCAAAGCCTGGTGTGAAAAGGTAAAACTTTCACTAAGTCCAAACAAAGCAGGTATACTCTATCTACATAACTATGAAAAATTGCCCATTAATTTTGATGGAAAAATAATTCAACCATCAGAAACTGTTAAAATTTTGGGAGTTATTTTTAAAAATCATAGACAAAGGAATAAGATTAATTTTGGAACACATGTTGACAATATAATTATGAAAGCTAGAAACTTAAGAATATATTATTCTC
Source organism: Cordylochernes scorpioides (assembly GCA_030710605.1). Classification (NCBI taxonomy): domain Eukaryota; kingdom Metazoa; phylum Arthropoda; class Arachnida; order Pseudoscorpiones; family Chernetidae; genus Cordylochernes; species Cordylochernes scorpioides. The sequence continues at coordinate 34,312,895 of CP092883.1, forward strand.
ATTATGTGCACGTACTTGGGGCATTGATACTCGGCGTAGATTGATCTTATATAAAGCTATGATACGCTCTACAATAAGCTATGCATCAAATATTTGGTTTCCTTTTATCACTGCAGCAAAAAGATCCAAGTTGAATTCTATACAATATCAAATTCTTATTAGATGCATTCATGCTTATAGGACTTCATCTTCTTACATCACACATATACTAGCGAAAACCCCTTTACTGTCCGATTATCTTGAATTATTACAAACAAAGTATAATATGACAAATTCTCTCACAGATCGAACACTCAAAAAACCCCTTCAAAAAGAATTAAACAAACTATATCTGGATCTAAAATTTAAGTTTTATCTTTCTCAATCTAATGAACTGTTCAAGAAATTCTTTCCAATTGCTGTCCCAAATTTAATTTCTCCTGATAAATTCACTACTTTATTCTTAACTGGCAAAGGACCCTTCTTAAGTTTCCTATTCAAACTGAATGCTATCAATGATCCAACATGTGAATGCCGCTTAAATGTTGAATCACCAGAACATCTACTTTTAACTTGCCCTCTGACTAATCAAATTGTATGTACATACTTTGAAACATTACCAAATTCTCTTTGTGTATATACTCTATCTTATGAGTACTTTGTTAAGTTTAGAACTATTTGTACAATAATTTACAAAACAATACTAATCCATCGTGTAAATAATTAATCATATATAGGTAAATAATACTAGCACAGCACAATAGTCCTTTGGACTTCGTGCTTTTGTAACAATAAATAAAAAAACACACCATATTCAGAGAGTAATACATAATAAAAAGTATGATCGTACAAAGCGACACATTAAAAGATGAGAACAATAAAAATATGAAGACTTCATCGATACATATTGTGTGTAAATTTCAAAATACGCGCGAACCACCTATTATAAACACATAACGAATTCTTCTGAACACAAGCAAATCAACTAGAGTGACTATTGATGTTAAATTAGAATTTTGCCAGAAAATAATTTATCACCAGAAAGAATATACATATGTAGAACAACATTTGAAAATTATCCCGCATGTGTTTCTTTAAAACGAAAAATCTAAATTTATTTTAAGGAGAAATAACGAATATTTCTAACCTTAGGGATGAAGTATGAAAGAATGAATTGTGAAGAGTAATGATAAACGGAAAAATAAAGTGTCAAGGGATGGAATTGAACCCACAGTGTTCCGCTTACCGGGCAGATGCCATGTTCACCAGGCTACCCTGGACATGTTTTTCCGTTCGTAAATATTATGATATAATATTAAGAAACTGATAATTTATATTATGCTGATTGTACATATTGCTAGGCATTTCTTTTTTTTTGTTGTTGTTGTTGTTCACAGTTCTATATTTTCGGGTTTTTTTTTTCTCTCTCTTTCATTTTGTCAATATCATATGACTTCTATTCACGGCCTAAAATTATTGTGAATAAATATGTATAGACAAATTTAAAGGTAAATATGTATGATTGCGCAAGTGTCCCTAAGGGGACATAGCCTTTAAATTGAAATAAATTAATCAAGAATGGGTGTTTGGCCAATTCTGGAATAACTAAAAATCAACGAATATTTGATACTCCTTCCGATAGATGGCGCAAGCCGTAGCAACTTTCAGTTGAATGATAAGGAAATGCCTTTTTTTTCTTAAATAGAATATATGTAAATAAAAAAAGTGTAATTTTGTGTGTTCGATTTAAATTTCCTCAATATTTGATTTATTCGAATGTTTTTTTTTTTTAATGAAGAGTGTAATATATATAATATAAGTATATTCCTAAATTAATTATTTATTATTTTTTCGTATATATATATATATATAATTATACTTTTAATATATTTTTATTTATATTTTTCAACACAACATATTGAATCATAATCTCTACTCATTTTTATTTCTATAATATTTATCAGTCTCTTCATTTATTTAATCAAATGGTATTTAATTATATACTATTTTAATTATTATTAAATAATATACATATATTATAAAATAAAAGGATTTAAAGCGCGAATGTTTCTTTTATACATAAAACGAACTTCTACTGTCCTTACTGCGATGAAAAAATATATTGGGAGGGCTTGGCTCATCAGTGGTGAACCCTCCCAGCGGTTTCGCCAATTTAATCCACCATCTCAGAGCTCTAATACTGTATTGGATCATTCTGCTTTTATATGCTACACTGAAGGATGGAATCTTAGAAATGGTTTTCAAGTAAACTATGGACATAAGCTTATAGGACAGTAGAATTAAATTCAAATATTTGCTTCGAGCAATGCTCTTCAGCAAACTATAAAGACGAGGCCAGTTAGGCATATTGTAATTCTACTGTCCTATAAGCTTATGTCCATAGTTTACTTGAAAACCATTTCTAAGATTCCATCCTTCAGTGTAGCATATAAAAGCAGAATGATCCAATACAGTATTAGAGCTCTGAGATGGTGGATTAAATTGGCGAAACCGCTGGGAAGGTTCACCACTGATGAGCCAAGCCCTCCCAATATATTATTTCATCGCAGTAAGGACAGTAGAAGTTCGTTTTATGTATAAAAGAAACATTCGCGCTTTTAAATCCTTCTATTATATATATATAGATGGCGCGTTATTGCTTTGTGTTAATTTATGCCTAACTGGCCTTGTCTTTATAGTTTGCTGAAGAGCATTGCTCGAAGCAAATATTTGAATGTAATTCTAATGTCCTATAAGCTTATGTCCATAGTTTACTTGAAAACCATTTCTAAGATTCCATCCTTCAGTGTAGGATATAAAAAATCAGAATGATCCAATAAAGTATTAGAGCTCTGAGATGGTGGATTAAATTGGCGAAACCGCTGGGAGTGTTCACCACTGATGAGCCAAGCACTCCCAATATATTTTTTCATCGCAGTAAGGACAGTAGAATTTCGTTTTATGTATAAAAGAAACATTCGCGCTTTTAAATCATTTTATTTTATATATATAGATGGCGCGTTATTGCTTTGTATACATATATTATATTATATAATTATATAACAATAGTACATATATTTTATATACAGTGATTTTTCATCAGATAGTTTCTTACTTTGATCGTGTATAGCATGAGTGGATCACATACCCACGTGATTTAGTTTAAATCAAAGAAAAGCCTTGATAAAGAGAGGGGTTTTGCCCCTAGAAATATTGGTTGAATAATAAATTTAGATCCAATTTATGCCTTTTATTTATTTATAGATATTCATATATAGATAACACAATAACATAGAAAGTCGGTGGACGAGTGGGTAACCCCCTCGATTCCCGACAGTCATGAACCGGGATTGAATCCCGCGTTTAAATTTTGTTTAATATGTGAATAACCTTCGCATATTATTCATTGTTAAATTATCATGAACTAGGTTGCTCTTGCTGAGCGGTACCTATTTATGTGATTTGAACCAGGACAATAACATAGGTTTTATTTTTAATGTTATAAGGAATCTCCTCCAAAGATACTAAACTATACAACAACAACAACAAAAGCCTTTATTTAGGGCATTCCGCCCCATACAGGATTCGCCGTATTTAACGTCAACAAGAGGAGAGGGAAGAGGAAACATTTACAACAAAATAAAGTTTGTCTCACATTCAGTTACCTATTTACAGATAGTTCATCCTCCAGTATCCTTTGCCCTGCATTCTTTCTCATGCGCCCAGCTTCTGTGCAGAACTTAAAGTATCTAACAATCAGTAGTTCATCATTCAGAGCTGAAGAGAGAAGTTGACATATGCGATGGTATCTAAATTGACCAGAGTTAGGGCTTGGGAAAATTTCAGTACGTTTTTCTGTTAAGAGAGGGCATTGGAAGAAATAGTGAACCAAATTATCATCCATGAGATCCTTACAAAGTAAACAGTTCCGGCCATTTTCTTTCCAGAAGTCTTTTCTTTCTTCCCTGAAAAATTGCCATAAAACTCTATGTTGTGCAACTAGTCTTTTGTTGGGAAGCGAGATATTTAATCGTAGGTACTCCTCTGTCATGAATGATTCACTCAAAAATTTGTAGTGAGCAAAGTGGGTTGAATCAATGATTTTCATCTGATCGTTTTGAATTAGTTGGTCTGTGGTGGTTCTAATTATGCCTGGCAATTCTTTCGGTATGGCTAAGTAGTCTTCGCAGCCCTTAAGAAAGGAATATCCCTTAGAGTCTAGAATTTTTATTAAATTTTGAGTAAAACTGTTTTCCATTTCCTTTTTCGCGGTGACTTTCCAGAGATAGTTTAAGCAAGCATGTGGTAATCTGCTCGTCACCATTTTTAAAATCCTGACCCAAAACTTTAATGTGATTTTTACAGAATTAAGTTCAGTTGATATTCTTCCACATTCTCTTCTGAGGATATATCCTGGTGTGAAGTTTGGTAAGTCTAAGAGACGACGAAGAAATGCATCTTGGGTATTATTGACTGTCTTCAGCTGGTTAATTGCCCACATTGGTGCCGCATATAGTAATGTAGGAAGAACAATAGTGTCAAGAAGTTTCATCACTGAGGTAAAGGACTTTATTCGCGCCTTTGTAAGGATTCTCCAAAGTGCATTAGTTGCATTCAGTGCTTTGTTTCTAAAGTATTGGGAAGCATATTGGGTCGAGATTTTTGTAGTCAGAGGGTAACCCAGATATGTATACTTAGCTACTATTGTCAGGGTTTGCTGACCCCAAAACCATGTCTCGGAACGAGCTGTTCTTCCACCGTTTCTAAACACCATTATTTTAGATTTATTTTGGTTTAACGTTAGGCAGTTCTCTTCTAAGTACTTTTTATAAGTAAGTTAATCTTCAATTGCAAATTTATTTTCGATTCTCCTAAGAGCACTATGTCGTCTGCATACAGTGAAAGGTGTATAGTTCCATAATTCTCAAGATTTATGCCTGGCAATTCTGATTCATCGAACAGGGGTACCAGATCGTTTAGGAAGAGAATGAATAAATAAGGTGACAACGGCTCCCCCTGCAATACTCCCGCTTGTATTTTGATAGCCTCCGTGAAGGAACCCCGCCATCTGACTGTTGCCGTCATTTGGGTATAATAGTTCTTAATTAGTTTAATAAATCGACAGCTCAGACCATTTAATGCTAATTTATTCCAAAGTAGATGGTGCGGCACAGTATCAAAGGCCTTCCTTAGGTCAATGAAGAAGGCATATAACTTTCCCCTTCTACGGCTAAGGGTCATTTGAATTAATGATACGAGCGTGAAAATGTGGTCCTGACAAGAGTAGTCTTTTCTAAAACCAGCCTGATTTTCTGCCAAAATTGACTTTCTCTCCATCCAATCATTCAATCTTGTCTTCAAGATAGATGTAAATAATTTCGATAGGTTAGAAATCAGGGATATTCCTCTGTAATTTGACGGGTTGTCCGGATCTCCATTTTTAAACATTGGGTGGATTATCGTTTTTGTCCATTGTTGAGGAACTTGGGATGTCCCTAAGATTTTATTAAATAAGTTCCTGAGATAAATTGTATGTTCTTCTAATAAATATTTAATCGCTTCGTTAGGAATTTCATCAAGTCCTGTAGCCTTATTTTTACCCAATTTGGAAATTTCCGTGGTGACCTCAGTTAGAGATATTTCACAATCTAATTCGGGGTCAATGTCCAATATCTCAAGTGGTAGCTGTACAACTTTTGTTAAATTTGAACAAAGTAACTCCCGATAGAAGACCTGCCAGTCTGCAATAGAAATTTCACCTTGTAGGTTATTCCTATATTTAAGTGAATTAATAGTCTTCCAAAATTGGGAAGGATCTTTTACATTACTGAGGATAACTTGAATTTTGTCAGTATATTCCCTTTTTTTGAGATTTAGGATAGCTGAATATTTCTTCTTACTCGACAAGTATGCAATTTTATCGGCCGGGATATTATGTTTTACGTATAACTTAAGATTTTGTTTCATTTCCTTTTTAGCCAAATAACAGTCTTTGTCGAACCATGGCTTAGATTTTATATTTTTGTTTTTGCCTCTATCCGCGTCCCCGAGCGTAACATTGCTGTTTGAATTAAACCAGTAAAATCCTCAACCTGAATATCAATTGTGGAGTCAGCTGAATGTTCGGGAGTTAGTTCTTTTAAAGTTTCTATATATGTTGGGATTTTATCTACTGACCAGGAAAATTTAATCTTGGCACTAGGCTCCATGTAACAATTTTCAGTTTTATTATTTGGGCCGATAAACTTTAAAATTATTGGTAGGTGATCCGAATATGGCATACAACCAATTTCAAAATTTGCTATGTGTTCAAGCACCGCAGGTGAGACAATCGCCAGATCTAACACAGAAGAACCGGAGATGAATGTAAATTTACCACTTTTATCATTAATGGATCTACCATTTATTATAGTTAAAAAATTTTTATCAAGAAAGTCAATAAATAATTCCGCTTTGGCATATTTTGTTCGATCACAGGAATTTCGGGTAGTTGAAATAAGGTTTGAAGTATCTATCAAATTATGGTAACCCCCCAGATTGCCAATACGGACATTCAGGTCGCCGACCAGTATTATTTCAAACCCGTTATATATCTTATTTTCCATCAAATGAAATAGTCGTCCAAGGTTTGTAGCATGCGTATCGTTTGGGGGTAGATATACGAATATTACACAGATCGCTGGTGAGTCATTGTCTAAATTTGGATTGAGTGTGACTGCAATCCAAGAGGTTTCGATTTCAACATTGTCAATTTGGGACTGTAGTTTTTTATTTATGCCAAGAATTATACCTCCGGAGCTTCTCCCTTTATCTGTTGACTTTACAGCAGGTGATTGATACATTCCGAAGTTCGCCAGGTTCAAGTCGATATTGAAGTGGCACCAAGTTTCTGTAAGCGCGAACATCTCAAATTGTTTCAAATATTCGAACAGTGGAAAGAGAGAATTTATCCTAAAAAAGCCGTTTATATTCCAATACATGAATCGTTCGTTTTTAGCTATGTCAACCATTGGTTTTATTTTTTCAATCTTAATTTTATTATGTTTCAGATTTGTGCCCTTAAGTTGACTTTCTTTAATAGTATGAGTCTTGCTGTTTGAAATATGAGGAGTTCCTGTGAGTTGAGTTTTGTTTCTAGATTGTACATCTTCATTTGTATGTATTTTATTACCTGAATATTACTAAACTATACATAGCTATCTATACACTAAAATGTTAGTTTTTTTTACTTCATGTGTTAAACTTATTTTCATTCTCTAAACATTTGTAGGTATATATATATATTTAAAAATTTGAAAGCATATCCTGACCAGGAGCACATTTTTTTCCATTGTTTTTCAAATAGTATATTTTAAACAGTATAATAATGACACTTTTAGTATATTTCACATATCTTCCAATTATTTAGAGCCGATACTTTATAAGATCATACCTTCTATTAAAATGTACACTGTTCCTATTTGCTACCACCCCCATATTTTGTATATATGCTATATCTTTATTAGTATAACCAGTGTACCCTTATTTGTATATAAATTCAAAATGAATACGTCAAAATTAAAATAGCCAAAGAGTGGTCAGCTGGTGGCAGCTGTGGGCAGAGGGAGAGAAAATAGCCAAGGCCTAGATGGGGCCCCCCCTCGAGGGCTTTTTATAGACGACCCCTGTCAAAAGGTTTTAGCAGAAGGTCAGCGGCGGTATGTTCTACAAAGTGTCCATCGGCAGGCCGCTTATATATCTCTTTGTCACTCTCTCCGTGTCTCTTTGTTAGAAATCCAGATTTGTGTCATGGCCTCTCAGTGGTACTCACAAGGTTCTCTGCAGCACCATTCGTGACTGGATGCCCTGCCGTTGTGAAAACATGCTAAATTGTACAATTCTTGTGGTGAATGATGAAAATTACGCTGCAGTAAATTGGGACCCGTTTTCCGTTACCAACTTCTCTGGTATACCGCAACGAGAAAAAATATCTCTGAGCTTCAGTATTGTTTCCTCTGAAGTTATTTTTACATTATAATTACCTCTGGCCATTTACTGTGCGCATCTATAAGGACCAACAAAATTTGATTCTGAAATGGTCCAATGAAATCCGCATGTACCCTCTGCCGTGGCTTTTTCGGATATTCCCAGGGATGCAAAAATGCTAAAGGCGGGTTATTCTTAGTCTCCTGACACGCCCTGCAAGAGTTTGTCAAGTATTCAAAATAAGAATATTATCCTGGCTACCAAACATGGAATCTTTCTAGGAATTTCATCGTTGATGCTCCAATATGACCGGTATGCAGTTCCTTAAAGGCTTTTTTCACAAGAAGTGTGCATAATGACTCCCTGATCCCAAAGAAGGCAGTCTTCTTCAATTGCCAATTCAGTTGATCTTAGAGCAAATGGTTTATTCTCGTCCTCTTATATCTTACTTGGCTATCCATTTCGGGTCATTTGCTGCACTTTTGATAAGATAGGACTTCTTGTATAGATTCTGTCCTTCCATGTTACTTAAATATTTTGAAAAATGCTCATCTTTAATCGGCATCCAAGATAACATATCAGCTAGGAAATTATCCCTCGCGTTGATATATTTAAACCAATTATTATATCCCATAAGGATGAAAATCCAGCGTTATATACTTGGTGCAATAATTGTAGGTATAGCTTTTGATGGATCAAAGAGGTTGATCAATGGCTTATAATCATTCCACAAGTTCACCTATTTCGTGTTTCTAATTCAATTCTGTTAATTACGTTTATGCTTATAATCAGAATTACTTCAATGTAGAAATTTTCCTCTAGGATCTATTCTAGATGTCCAGGATTTCTCCGTGTGCGTAGCTGCCCGAATGTGAATACTTTGCTTTTAAAGTATTTTATTCAACCTTACTTGATATACTGCTTTTTAGAAATCAGAATAGGACTATTGAAATTTTTAAGCCATTATCGATACTCTTAATCTGTCTTCATAATCCTTTTGGGTAACCGCGGGTCACACTCGGCTAGTATAAATATATGAAAAAACAATAGAAAAAATAATATTAAAAATAAGTACTATTTTTTTTTCTATATTAAATATATTAAACTTTATTAACATCATGAAACGCGATATCCCAAACTCAGGGATATTTGCGTCAATACCTTTCATTGCATCACAGCAATTCGGCTATATACAATCCTGTTCAATTCATTATTTTACATAAATCAACTAAAGAAAATTGTCCAAAGAGAAAAACAAACAACAAAGCAAAACACACAGAGCAAGCATCGCAGTTCTTTTTTTTTCTAAGATTCCTTCTCTTTTTTCCAATTCAAGAGAAAGTTGTATATGTATTTACAAAATTGATCAAAACTTTTATACTTTTCTTTTTTGTCTACAAATTCATCACGCCGTCCAATACGACCAAATCTATTTTCCCTAAAATCCCGGAAAATTGGGCACTCCAGAAGTAGATGTCTCGCGTCTTGAATTTCACCTCCGCAGAAGCATCCTGGTTCCTTCACCGCGCCGATAGTTGCCAAAAACTTCCCAAAATTGCCATGATCTGTAATGAATTGGATATTATAAAAATTTGGACGGAAAAATCTTGGAATTCCAAATAAGAAAAAGCTTCTGAAAATTTCATTAGTATTTTCAAAAATGTCATTCATTTTTGCGTGTAAGAATGATTTGACTATACTTGGAGCATGGGGTTCGTAAGTAATTAGATCTTCAATGGACAGTTGAGCTAGATCAAATTTGATTATTCTAGATTCTATATAGTCTGTTAGGAGTGGAATATTTTCCAAGCTATGCACACAGTTCGATGAAGTGGTTTTGTATGCTATAACTGCCCATAAAATGATCTGGTATTGCATGGAGTTCAGTTTTTGTTTACAACGATTGTTTAAATATTTGAACCAAATTTCAGAACCGTATGTAAGTACAGGCCTAATGATTGTTTTAAATAAAGTTAACCTCTTTTGAGTATCTAAACCCCACATATTGCCATTTAGTGAACATAATAAATTTTTCATACGTCCTGCCTTACACAGAATATCATTAACATGTGGTGTAAAGTTAACTTTGTTTTTCCATTTATGATTTGAAAATTTCATTCCCAGAATTTTTACTTGCTTGACCGGCATTATTATATTGTTGTTAACCTTAATAGGTATTTTTTGTCTGTTATGTAGGTATAGCATATTAGTTTTCTCTGTACTGATCGTTAATTTATTTCTATTACACCATTGGATCACATAATTTAAGGTGTATTCACTTGCGGATTTTAGTCCTTCAATAGTCTTATTCCAGCAAATTATTGTAACGTCGTCTGCATAACATATAATATCTGCATTCACATTGATTCAAAATTTATCAACAGATCATTTAGCAAAATATTCCATAGAAGTGGTGATAAAGGTCCACCCTGTGGACATCCTTTAGTTAGTTTCTTATAAAGGGTTTCTGATTCGTATGTAAATTTCACCTCCCTTTCATTATTCAAATAAGATTTCATGATCCGTATTAAATCTGAGGGAACATCATCATTATCCATTCTTTTTATAATAGCAGGCCACTATGCATTGTCGAATGCACCCGTAATATCTATAGCTATCAAGGAAGTCAATTCTTTTTGTTTATGTTTAAATATAGTTTCTATAATTTTATCCATTCCAGTAATTGTTGATCTAGATTTCATAAAACCATGCTGCCTTGAGCTCATTAAATTATTCTCTAAATAATAGTTACTTAATTTATTTTTATTATATTCTCAAATGTTTTAGAGAGATTATATTTCAATAATATAGGTCTATAACTTTTATTTACTTCATAATTCGTTTTGCCTGGTTTTGGAATTATTTTTAAGAATGATTTTTTTCCATTCATCCGGATAGTATCCCATTTCTATACATTTATTGAATAATTGATGCAGTATTGGGATTATTTTTATTTTAGCTTGCCTAATCATAATGTTACTAATATAATCAGGGCCGGGTGCTTTTTTAATATTTGTTTTTAAAATTGTTTCCTCTATTTCCTTTGATTCGATATAAACACTACTTTTATTTTTATATTTAGGCGTATAATTTTTAATCAAATATGATCATCTTTATCCAAACCTCCAATATCATCCGGAAATAGATCGTTCATTAAACCTTTTATTTTGTCGATCTTTAAATGATCTGGTAAATTATCTATTAGTGGTAATCCTAAATTTCTATTTTTCGATCTAAATGACTTGAAAATCCTGTAAGCATTACCAAATGAGTTATTTGAATGACTTTTTTCTATAAAAATTCTCCAACTCGTTTCTTTTTGCCTTTTTACCTTTATTTAAATATTTATTTCTCATTGACTTATAGGTCTTTTCAAGGACCTTTCCGTGTCGGTAATACAAATTTCTAATATAGTGGAAATCGTTTTTCATATTCTCCAGCTTCCCATCCCACCAGTATGTATTTGTTTTATGATTTCCGCTTCCTGTCTTGACATTAAATGACAGATAAGCTGCCTCTTTTATTATTTGTGTGAGAGTCTTTACAATGTTGTCAATATCTTTGATGTTTGACGCGTGGTTTATCATGGTGATAATATTATCTACGTCTTGTATTGATATTTTTTCGGTAAATGTTTTCCAATCAGCATCTTTTTCTATAAATTTCCATGCTGAGTTTTGAACTGTCCTTTGCCTGTTAAAATTATGATAAATGTCAAAGGTTATTGCAACGTGATCTGAAATGTGCGTCAATATAGTCGTCTTCCAGTTTTGTACAACACTTTTTCTATTGTTTTTTCATGTGTTAAACGTATTTACGCAAGTTTGGCCTCCAATACCCATTTATTGGTTTCTCAAGGAGCCACTGGGACCAAAAATATTTTTGATCGCAGTGGTACAGCCTACTCCACGCTGACGAGCACCAACAGAGCGAAACGCGATCGTGGATGGCTATTCTTGATTTATCTAGAAATTGGGTTGGCCAAATATCAGGTAACAGGCCAAAAAAATGAATTGTTGATATCTGTTCCACCAGATGGCGCTCTGCCTTCTGAAAAGCACATGTGCTCTTGGTCAGGATATACCTTTTTTATTTTTAATATATATATATATTACTAGACGAATGACCCGGCTTCGCCCGGGAACTCAGGAGTACATAAAAACGAATAAACGCCGTTAAGATGCTAATAATATGTACATTTAAATATTAGGAGAGATTTTGCCTATTTCTTGATATTAGAATATTTTATTAAGTTAGTTTGTATTTTTTGCATATTGACAATTGTTTGTTTAATTTTAAGAATTATCATATTGACTGTAACTTTTATTTATTATATAAAAAAAACAAGGCCAGAACAAAAATTAATAAAATATACGAAAGCCATTGTTTACATACAGTAACGCTAATTCTGTAAAGTTTTTTTTTTAATTGCATTGTGTGCACTTACCGTAACTTAGTACTATAAATTTCTCTCTCAATACTTTTGTAAAAAAGAGACACTCGTAGAAAAATATATTTAAAAAGTACGCAAGCAACTTGAAAAGAAATGCAGAACGCTCATTGGTCGCTTAATTGGCCTCGTGTTGTTATTTCGCCTCGTATTTACTCCGCGTAAAAAAGGTTGTTCAAATGAGAAAAAGAAATAGCCAAAAATACTAATCAAAATGTAGCCGAAAATTTTCCTCAGGTTTATAAAAAGCGAAATGCAAAATTTGGTACCAATTGGTTCAGTAGTTTTGAGTTTATCGCGAAACAGACAGACATTGACTTTTATATATAGAGAGATATATTCTGAAAATTCCAATATTTCTATATTTTAAAAAATGAATATTTTATTCATTAATAATTTTACTTTTGTTATCATCGTTTTTAGAAAGACTTTCAGTTTTGTTGTATAGTTTTGTTGTAAATATGCGTAGTTAACATACCTATCCTTTTAAATCACTAATATAGGATTAACTTTATAAATTCTATATAATGTGAAACTAACTAATGTGTAATATTTCCTCAAGTAATTGAAAATAAAAGCTACTTGACGGTAAATAATTATCATTTTTTATCACGACTGCACCAACCCTTTATCTTATCGATCCTTTGTCTTATCAACCCTTTATCAAACAACAACAAAATATTCATAACATATATATATATCTATATATATAGATATATATATATTGCCTCATCATACCATCTTATCTGAATTAAACTTCATATCTGTCTCTCTCTCAAAATATTTCATCCGAATAGCTAAAATATTGTGTGGATCACTTCTGTCGTCATGACAACGGCTATTTATAGAATAAGGTAGTAATATGGATATCATTTGTTTTTAACAAATATAGGCCTGTCAAAAATTCACTCGAAGAGTTCGTTCGATGCCGCGATTAATTTGTTATTATATTATTTTAAAATGAGTTTCAAACTCGATTCATATACTGGATTTAAAAAGGAAATATTTATCAATGACAAATTGATATACATTTTGGTGAACAAAAAAATTCTCGTTATTAAAATTAGTTACAAATTAATCTATTTTATGTATGTGAATATATACTACAACCTTTAGAGCAAATATATCAGCGGATTATGCAGGGTGGCTCATAAGTCGCGAACCCTTTCAATTTTTTATTAATGATTAAAGGGCAAACTAGGATAAAAAAAAAACCTAAATTTATTAAATTTTAGGTAATATATTAAAGTTTTTTCAAATATATTTAAATATAATAGTTATTCAAAATGTCCTCCATTTGCTTCCAAACGCAATCTAAGTCTTTTAGGGGCACTTTGACAAACACGAGCTCATAAATTCGCATCAAGAGTAAATTCTTCTACTAATGCAATTTTCATTTGCTCTAAAGTCTTGGGTTTTCGCGATGATAAACTTCATATTTTACTTCATGAAAAATTCTGCTGGAGTCAGATCAGGTGACCGCGCAGGCCAATCAATTGGCCCACGGCGCCCAATCCAATTGTGAGGAAACTTTTCATTGAGAAATGTTCGAACTATGTATGAGTAATGGGCGGTTGCACCATCCTGCATGATGTGAAGGTTTTTTTCTAACCAATTTTAACTGCATAAATTCCCCCAACATTTTCAAATAATTCTCACCATTTACCTTTTCCTCCAAAATGTAAGGTCCGATTATTCCTTCCGAACAAATTCTACCCCAAACCGTTAGGCCAAGGGAATTAACTTCCTTCTCAATTTCTACCTTTGGATTTTCTAAAACCTAAAAAACACAATTATGTCGATTGACATGGTCATTCAATTTATAAATATCCTCATCAGTTCACATTATTCGATTAGGCAAATTTTTATCATTTTGAATAATTTTGAAGATTTGTTCGCCAAATTCCATTCTTCTATCCCAATCAAATTTTTGAAGTGCATGAATTAATTTAGGAATATAGGGGTTATGACCAAGACCTTTAAGCATTATTTGGATGGAGGTTCTAGGTATTTTTAGCTCTTGAGAAAACATCCTTGTTGATTTTTGAGGACTAGCTTCTAAAGATGCTTTAACAAGGCTTATATTAGTTGTTGAAAAAAATAGGAAGGAGAATGCCGGGAAATTGTCTTTAAAGATAGAAAGTTTTATTAAGTTATGCTCTAATTTTACATAAAGTTAAAGCAGCTTGCTTTACATACTCCAATACGACAATGATAGAAATAATTTATATACATGGCGGTCAACTGGTCAAAAACAAATAAAAGAAGAGTAGAATGTTGAAATTGATTATTCCAACACCCTCCCTCAATTTCTACATTCCCAATCCAGCAACATGTTTATCATACAAGACTCTTGGCAGACCTTTAGTAAGGATGTCGGCAACATTTTCCTGGGTTGGTGTGTAAACGACCTCGATAAGACCATCGCTGCAAATGCTTCTAATATAATGCCATTTGATGTCAATGTGTTTAGTTCTGGCATGATGGACTGGATTTCTCGCCAGCTGTTGAGCGCCCTGGTTATCAGTCTTTAAAACCGTAGGTTCATTCAATAATTCACCAAATCCCATCTCATCCAACAGCGCTCTAAGATAGACTGCCTCCTTTCCCGCTTCACAAAGTGCTATGTACTCTGATTCCGTGCTCGAAAGAGCGACAGTCTGCTGCTTCTTCGATTCCCAAGCTATTGGACCTCCTGCTAAGAAGAAAACAAGTCCCGTTTGAGATTTTCTATCCGCGAGGTTTCCACCCCAATCAGCGTCGACACAACCATAAAGGGTCTCATTAGTTTTCTCGTAAGTTATTTTCAAACATAAAGTGCCCTTTAGATAGCGGAGGACACGCTTGGCCGCATTCCAGTGATGTCTCCTAGGATCATTGCTGAATTGTCCCAAAGCACTAACCGCATAGGCTATATCAGGCCTTGTCGACACTGAAAGATATATTAACGATCCAATCAGTGATTGGTATTCTTCCTTTTTTACTGGCTCATTCTCACCCTCTATAGATGAAATCTTTGTTAACTTGGAGTTCGAGTCCATGGGTGTAGAAATCGGCTTGGCCTCCTTCATTCTATATTTCGCCAGAAGTTCTTCAATATATTTTTCTTGATCTATGGATAATGAGCCATCCTTTTTCGTTTGTATTCTTATACCCAAACAATAATTTATCTTTCCAAGATCCTTTATTTTGAATATCTTCTTCATACTTTCTTTAAAGGATATCAACGTGTCTTCTCTTTCAGCTGCAATTATCAAATCATCAACATAGATTGCCACCAGAAGAATGCCTTCATGATGTTTGATGTAGACACAGTTATCAGTTTTCATCTGTTCTAGGCCCATTTCTTTTAATACTGAATCGAGCTTTGCATGCCAAGTCATTCCAGCCTGTTTCAGACCATATATAGCCTTCTTTAGTTTACATACCCTTCTTGGATATTTCTTTGACTCGAAATTTTCTGGTTGTGTCATGTAAATTTCTTCTTTGACATCACCATTCAAGAAGGCAGACTGAACATCCATTTGATGGACCAGCAAATCATATTCAACGGCCAAGGCTAAAACTGTTCTGATCGTACTGTGGCGTACAACTGGTGCAAAGGTTTCCTCATAATCAATACCGTATTTTTGGGAATAACCTTTTGCTACAAGTCGAGCCTTATACCGTTCAAGAGAACCATCACTACTATACTTTCTCCTGAATACCCATTTGCTTCCAATTACGTTTTGGCCCTTAGGGGGATCAACCAGTTCCCAAGTTTTGTTTTCAATCAATGAATCAAACTCCTCCTTCATTGCTTTCCTCCAAAAATAAGAATCTTTTCCAGACAGCGCTTCCTCTGCGTCTTTTGGATCTGGGGAGTACTTCACTTCTGAAAATTCTTGCGTGGATAAATTTGCCGTAGGATATTCCTTTCTTGGTCGGCCAGGTTTTCCCGTTCTAATATACCTTGGTCTTCCTCTTCCTCTCTGCGAGATGACTTCCATTGTTTCTGATGGTTCGCCTAAAAACTCCGAATCAGTTCCGGGCAAAGTGTTTTCATCATCCTGAAGACTTTCCTCCTCCAATGATGTATCTTCCTTTTTCTGTGGTATAGCTTCAATTTGCACCACGTCATTCCTTAAGGTAGAGTTTTCAGATTCGAGGAAACGTACATCTCGACTTTTTATCATCATGCCTTTTCCAGGCTTCCATAATCTGTACGCCTTTGATTCGGGAGAATAGCCAACCAGTCGGTATTCTTCACTACGAGGAGCGAATTTTCCTCTTCTCGGACGGTTGTCAACAGCGAAACATTTACATCCAATAATTCTTAAATGAGAAACGGTTGGTTTTCTTCCTGTAAATATTTCATACGGAGTTCGACTTTCATTTGTTCTTGGGCATCTGTTTCTGATGTATGTAGATGTATGCACAAGTTCAGCCCAAAGTGGATCTGGGAGGTTCGCTTGAATTATGAAACATCTAGTCATTTCTACCAGAGTTCTGTTCGCTCTTTCAGCAACTCCATTTTGTTGCGGATAATATTCAACTAAGAACTGATGTCTAATTCCTTCCTCCGATAAATATTCTTTAAAATCTGAACTCAAATACTCTGCTGCATTGTCACTTCTAATTGCTTTAATTTTCTTGCCAGTTTGTTTCTCAGCAAATCTTTTAAATACTTTAAATCCTTTGAAAATTTCACTTTTTCGTTTCATAACAAAAGTGAATATCATTCGTGAGAAATCTTCAATGAAAGTTGCGAAGTACAATGCACCGCCATATGACTTTGTTCTCATCGGTCCACATATGTCAGAATGAATAAGTTGCAGTGGCTCTGTTGACTTTGTCAGAGAGACTTCTGGGAATGGTAATCGAGTCTGTTTACCCCTAATACAAGTTTCACAACTTGTTATACTTTTAAATTCACCCTTGGGTAATCCATTGACTAAATTCTCTCTCTGCAATTTCTTGAGGTCATCAAAATTAAGATGACCAAACCTATTATGCCAAATTTCACTGCTATTTTTGTCTATACACATTCTGGTAAATTGCGTTTTTGCATATTTAGTTTGATGCAATATGTAAAGTCCGTTTCTTTTGTAAGCTTCTATGCAAATTTTCCTCAATGGATTCACAATTTCCGCTTTTCCCCTCATAAATTTTACAAAAAATGATTTTTCTGTGCAGGTGCTGACTGAAAACAAATTTCCCTTCAGTCCTGGGACAAACAACACATTTTCTAATTTCAATAAAAATGGTTCACCATGTTCGAGAACTTCCAATTCTACCGTTCCTGTACCTAAAGCTTCTATGCTTTGGTCGTTCGCTAATTTAACGGGTATTGGCTCTGTTTCTCTTAAATTTGAAAATGCTGTTCTTAAGCAGCACATGTGTGCAGTTGCACCGCTATCCAGGCACCACTCGTCAACCTCAAGAATATTTTCATCTCTAATTCCTAAAGAAGCAGCCATTCGCGTATTGTTTCTTTTAGAGTTCCTTTTTAACCAGCAGTCAGACGCTTTGTGGCCTTTCTTGCCACAGTAATGGCAGTTAAGTTTAAAATCCTTCCGATTTGGTGGTTTAGTGGAATTGGTAGTTTTTCTTTCTGGATTTCCAAAAAAAGGCATTTTGTTCTCCAGACGAAGTTCCCTCCATTTCACGTTGTCTTTGATCTTCTTCTATGATCTTGACCTTTAAAGTTTCAAGTTTTGGGAGCTCATCTCTGGTTTCTATTGCAGTCCTGAATCCTTCATACGATTCTGGAAGACTACACAGCAAGAGTATAACTAAAAAGTCTTCGGGTACTTGAGCCCCAATTTCACCTAGATTGTCCACTAATGAGGTAAATTTACTCAGGTAATCTTTCAAATCATCATTAGGCCTCATTTTCATCTGTATTAGCCTTTTGGTCAGGGAAACTCTCGTCGCAGGTCCTTTAGGTCGATAAACTTCTTCTATCTTTTTCCAGGCCTCCTCGGCAGTCTTGCAATTCTTAACATGTATTAGTTCTGATGGATTCAAGCTCAATACAATTGTAGCAAGAGCCTTCTGATCCTTATTTTGCCAATTAGTAAACTCTTGGTTATCGGGTTCAGGTTTGACATTGGCTTCATTAACATAAATCCACAGATCAGAGTGAACAAGAATCATTTGCATTTGAAGCCTCCATGTCTCAAAGTTTTGCTTATTCAACTTCTCAATTTGATATAGACTGGACATGCTTGATTCTTAATATCTTAGACAATCAGTTCTGGGCCCATAACCTGTTGAAAAAAAATAGGAAGGAGAATGCCGGGAAATTGTCTTTAAAGATAGAAAGTTTTATTAAGTTATGCTCTAATTTTACATAAAGTTAAAGCAGCTTGCTTTACATACTCCAATACGACAATGATAGAAATAATTTATATACATGGCGGTCAACTGGTCAAAAACAAATAAAAGAAGAGTAGAATGTTGAAATTGATTATTCCAACATTAGTTTCACAGGTAGCAGAGTATGGTCTTCCTGATCTAGGAAGATCTACCACTCTACCGGTAGTTTCATATTTTCAAAGTATTCTTGTTACGGTTGATTTAGAAGGTGCAGAAGACTCAGAATGCTTTGACCATTGAGGTCGTAAAGTTTAACTATCATGTTGGTAAAAAACACACATATGTTAACCAGATAAATATTCTAAATAATATATTAGATAAATAATTTTAAAATGGTTACGGGACTTACGAGCCAACCTGTATATTGTCGCTATTCAATCTCTAATATTTTCATATCAGTAAGTGTCAATATAGACGAAATAAATATCTATGAATATGTGAATTTTGATCATCGACCGTCGTTTTTTAAATATATCCTTCTTATAGCATACCAGATGCCAGTTAGTCTCAATGCTAGTTAGTTGCAGAAGTGAAATTGCGCTAGCCGCGCAATTTTAAAATTCGCTTTGGAATAAAATGGTAGGCTTCTGAGTTCCGCTATGGTTACTATCTTCATTATTCCCTAATATACATAACAGTTTACGACGGATAAAATAATAACGACGCATTTAAAATAACAGATTTTATCTACTCAACAAATCAAGAACCAAGAACATTGGGACTGCTATTACAATCTTCCAATGTTTTGGGTGCGGTGGTTCTCACCTACTAAATATTGTAAATATAAAGAAGTGCGTGGCAAACAATGCCATATATTGCGAAAGTGATCCGAAAAAATATAAAAATGATAGAAATAATTTATTAGAATGGTCAATTCAAACAGATGGAAGTACAAAGTTATTCGCTGTGTTGTGTCTGTGATAATAATAGAAATACTGATAAATGTTGCGACCCCTTCATTTTAATTTCAAAGTGGGAAGTGGGTGAACTGATGCGTGAGTAGGGAGACGTATTTGACTACTTGCAATTGTTTGCAAAAGAAGCCCTACTTTGCATAATATACGTCATTCAGTTCAAATGGACCCAACGCTGCGGAAGCAAATTTTATCAGTGAATGTTGCCACTTCTTAACTGAATACGCATAAATGATTCTCAAATTTCCGGGCAGGAATACCAACCTTGAAAATAGTGAAGGTCAAGGACGGCCGTCGGAGGTTAACAAAGATCAATTAATGGAGATAATTGAAGCAGAGACATAAAACAAGCCAAGAGTTCACTGAAGACTTCAGAAGGAACTGAAAAACAGAGTAAAACGGAAAAAGTAAAAAAAAAACTCGACAAATTAGAGCAACATGAAATGAATAAAATAATAATAAAAAGGTCTTATACGCAACATAGACGTTCTAAAATATATTCTACCTTGCGTTAATAATCGGACTTTCAGAGTAATAGTTGGACCAAGAAGTTGATCCGAAAAATTTCCTGAACCAAAATTGCACAAGAAAAGATAACGGTAACTGTTTTGCGGCCTCATACAATAGTTTCCTGAATCCACACAGACGAAGCCGCCACCATAGCAGCGGAGATATATTGTCAATAAATTGAAAAAAATACAGCAAATACTCTATCTCTCTCAATAAATATATATGTAATTAATCACCAGAAAATGGTAACCGCATCTCCACACAACAACGCTTGACCATTCCTTTCAATGATTCCTTTACAAAAGCTGCAAGAATAAGGCAATGAAACTCTTGAGTTTGAGATTTATTTATTACATCGTTCATATAAAATTACATAAGGTTCAATATAGGATTCAATAAATGAGAATATATAATACTATATGAAAGACCCGGCTTCGCGTGAGAATTCCCCCGAGTGCAATTTCCTTCATACTGAAAGTATATCAATAATAAATAGTAGAAGTGCCATAGTATAGCTAAACAGAAGTAACACATAAACCACAGGCAAAAAATGTGTGATGGCAAATATTGTATTATATTAGTGTTTAGGTATTTGATTTAATTATTTTTGCAATCCATTTAGTTGTTACAAAATCAACATAGTTTAAATAGATGGCAGCTTTTCCACCCAACCCCCGAGGTACCCGCTCAAGCGCATTAACCCTTGAAATTGCCTGAGTTGAGTTAGTGACTGCGATGGATCTTGACTGCGATGCTCATCTTCTCATAAGAAAAAATAGGTTTATAAAAATAATAGTCCAAAATACTGGCATGTATATATTTTTCTGTAAAAAATAAAAGAGCACATGGAAATTAAGCGAACATTTATATGTGTTTGCTAATGAATGCGACTGCATTTTAAACGATTTTTTTAAAGATTAAAATTAAAGGCCAGAACAAAATAAAAACGAAAGCCATTTGATATTTTGTAAAGTTTTTTTTTTTAATTGCATTGTGTGCACTAACCGTAACTTAGTAATATAAATTTCTCTCTCAATACTCAATACTTTGGTAAAAAAAAAGTAGCACTCGTATAGAAATATATTTAAAAAAGTACGCAAGCAACTTAAAAGAAAATTCATTGGTCGCTTAATTGGCCTGATGTTGTGTCTTCGCCTCGTATTTACTCCGCGTGAAAAAAAAGTTCTTCAAATGAAAAATTAAATAGCCAAAAATACTAATCAAAATGTAGCCGAAAAATTATCCTCAGGCTTATAAAAAGCGGCTTGCAAAATTTGGTACCAATTTGTTCAGTAGTTTTTGAGTTTATTGCGAAACAGAGAACAGGCATTGACTTTTATATATAAGGAGATTATATATAGAAATTTGTCTGGAGGATATTGATTTATGAAAGCATGGACGTTTAATTTGACGGGGGAGGCGCCTATGCTTTTATAATGTTATATATATGGTAATTTGAACCAACAACCTCATATTGTATATAATATAACAAATATTCATGTATAATAAACACCTCTGGAATTAATTATACTCATGATTGACATGTGTCATTACATGATCATATGTAATGTATTTTGTACAAACTGAGGATAAATAAATAAAACTCTGTAATATATTTTTGCTTATAACTGACCTATTTTCTAATTTCGCATCGTCGCAGTTAATAAGGAGAGGACTCAATTGAGGGCTAATTTGCGGAGTACGATTATGTGTTGGTCAGGATGGGATCTTCGTTGTCAGGGAAGGTTCTAATTGGATATCAATCTTTGGGACGGTGTCAGGAGTCGTTGTGAGAGTGTTCTGTGTGTGAGAGAATTTCCTGCGCTGAAGTGTTGGTGAATTGATGATGGCTGAGCATTCTCCTCTGTACCGTACTCTCCATAGGAAACGTAAGAAATGGGGTGTTAAAAAGGTGCTCAGGAATGAAAAGGAATGAATGTTAATAATAAGCAAAGATCGAGGTGTAGAAATCCCATAACTCTAAGAACGAGGCTTACAAGTTGTCAGGGCGTTGTCAGGCGCATACAAAAACATATGTTCCGATCCACGCCCTTGTTGCATCCGCTGAAACCCAAAACTTCCTCTCAAAAAGTATATAAAGTTGTCAATTCGCGGAAATATACAGTCCTTTCACCATCAGCGGGAGCACTCGTCGGTTGTGTCCATGGTCCACCTCAACAACCATGTAGGCCAGTAAGAGCTTTTCTCAAATCTCCATCTTGCTCCTTGCTCGACTTTTATCTGTTCACGGAACTTTCCTAGTACAACTGTGCCCCTTCTTTTTTTTTTGTGTATGGACAACACCAAGTCTTCTACTCTGCCTCGACCTCGACTGTCTGTACTCTGTGAGAACTGTTGAAGGTCTTACAAAGTGCAGAGAGGTTCTGGAAAACTCTCCACAGCCTGACTGTCCCTCTCGGTTACTACAGGTTTGAACCTCTCGGTTTTCACACCACAACGAGAGACCCTCAGGATATCACATATATTAAACTGGCGAAACCGCTGGGAGGGTTCACCACTGATGAGCCAGGCTCTCCCATTAATGTTTCCATTGCAGTAAGGGCAGTAGTATTGTTCAATTTTGAAAAGAATCATCCGCGTTTATAATAGTTCCGAATTTTCATATATATATATATCCTTATATCTATAAAAATGAAATTCAAAATCGATGTTTGTTATCGCGTTGCGCAAAATCTACAGAATCGATCTTAATGAAATTTCGCATGTAGGTAGCTGAAGATTTCGTTTAACATATTGGCTATTTAAAAAACTAAAAAGGTTAATGTGCTTTTTTATGTAAAACCAAAAAGCGTTAGTTGCAGCCTTTTACTGTTTGGCGCAGCACTGGTCACGACGATAAATGAATTTAATTGGTTAACAATTTTACACATAGTTTGTTCACACGATCAATGTTAGTTTGTTTACACGATGCATGTTTTCAAAAGGTAAGATTATCCATTCGCCGTGAAACTTTAAAAAGCTATTTACTACTAGCTGAGTGACCCGGTAAAAGCCCGATTTTACCCGAAAGTCCCGCAGTGATATTAAGAGTATAAATAGTGGCTTTAAAATTGCAATGGGTGTAATCTTATTTCCAAGAAGCAGCATTTTAAATATAAGGGTGAGTAAGAAATACTTTCTGAATAAATACATAGTGTGATCAATAATTTCCAGGAATGCTGAATATTTAAAATATATACAAAAGTATAATAAAGTTTATTCAAAAATTCTCGAAATAATGACAGTCACTATCCATACACGTGTTCCATCTTTTATCCAGATATTAAAACACCTCTGAAAATCCTCATCTTATAGGCTTTTCAAAATGTTCTTCGAATTCTCCTTTATTTCAGGTATCGAGTCAAATCGAGGTCCTTTTAAGACTCTTTTAATGTAAGGGTAAAGGAAAAAGTCGTTGGGAGCAAGTCAGGAGAATAGGGTTGCTGGGGTAGTAAAGCAATTCCGTGTTTAGCCAAATAGAGTGGTACAGTGACGGCCGTATGTGGCCGTGCATTGTCATGATGCAAGAGCCAATTTTTCTGATGCCATTTTTCGGTCTTTTCTGACGCACAGGCTCTCTTAAACGTCGCAATACATCAAGATAGTAATGTTGATTAATGGTCTGACACTCGGGCACGAATTCATAGTGTATCAATCCCTTTACATCGAATAAATTGATAAGAAGACACTTAAGCTTCGATTTGAACATCCTTCTTATTCGACCAGCTTTTAATCGTGCAAACCATTCAAATGTCCTCGATTGTGATAGGGCATCTTCTTTAAAAGCCTGCTTCAAGATTTTAAATGATTCGGAAGCTGTTTTCCCTAATTTGAAGCAAAACCCTATGCAGACTCGCTGTTTTTCAATACAGTCCATACTGAAATTCGAAAATGTTCTGATATACTCGAATTTATAAATTCGATGAAACATGAGCGCGTGCGTCTGTGATCAATTTTTATTTCTACGTGTTGATAAATGTTTTATCTATAAGGTCCTTATAAAATTATTTCATTATTTTGAATATTTTACGTGATCCAGTCTCATTTCTGGAAATTATTGATCACACGTTTTACATTCGGTTCGATCTTATATATTTCTATATCAAAATGAGAATGGAATCATATCATCCATAACAAACCTTATTTTTAACAACATGTTAGACAACACTGTGCAAAAATGTAGAAATTTAATGTATGGAGCAGTGGTGGAAATAGTAAATAAAGAGAAGATTGATAATCAAAATACTTGATGATAAATAGTTTATTAGTGAACAAATAATTCAAAAAAATCCTTTCAGGTGAGAAACTATAGGCATTGATGCCTATGTATAAAAATGTATTTGAATGAAAAAGAAGAAGAAATTTAAAAATTCAGAAAATAAAATTGCAAACAACACAACTACACAGCACTGTATAACCATACGTGTACCATTTGTAAAGACCCTGCTTATGATTAAAACTTCTCAGAAGCATAGCAATAGCACCAACTTAGAATTTAACTGGTGTGGAGGCATTCCTCTGCGAGAAAGGCCATTGAGAAATTCATTAGGGCTCCTTCACATTCTAACACTCCTACTGTAAACACTGAGAAAACACTGACTCATGATTGGTAAAAAATATCAGGGAAGAAACTATAGACATTGGTTGCAAAGTTTAAATAAATATTATTAGAGTGAAAAAAAAGAAAAAAAAAACAAATTAGAAAATAAAATTTCAAACAACACAACTATATTGCAGATAAGAAAACATATATAATTCATTTAATGGACCTTATTAAAAAATAAATCCTCAGTTTTATATCGACACACGATAATTTGACCATTTTTTGATGTCCTGAACTATGGCCTATCATTTAACAAAATGTAATTCGACACTATCGATAATTCGACACATCTGATTATTCGACCCATTCTAAATTCAGATTTACACAGTTGATTGTTGTTTAAATACAACTTTACAGGTAAAAAGGCATTACAGAGGCGACGTTGGCCAATTAAAATGTACAAATTTTATGTACAGAGACAAGTGGAAACATTAGTAAATAAAGAAAAGACCAAAATCAAAATAATTGATAATAAATAGTTAATTTTAAAAAATAATACAAAAAAAATGTTTTTCAGGTGAGAAACTATAGACATTAGTAAAAGGTTTATATACATATATTCAAAATTAAAAAATATAAGAAAATAAATCAGAAAAAAAGAAGTTGACAACTATATTGCAGAGAAGACTACTTATAAAAGGAATTAATCTAAAGGACTCATTAAAAATAAATTTCTATTTTATTCATACATGGGTTCACCTTTATATGTATGCTATCCAAAGTTCGAACACGTGAAAAAGCCACATAGAACTGTCCATGCGTAAACACAGGCGCTTGTAGCATGAACCCAAAGATTTGGCCTTGAGCCTTATTTATAGTCATATCAAAAGCCATCTTTAGTGAAAACTGATGCCTCTTCAGAATGAAGGGAAGGATGATACCTGAAGGAGCAAAAGATATTTTTGGCATCAATACAGTAAGTCCAACATTGGTCCCTGTCAGTATTTGTGCTTCAACTTTACTTGTATGCTATCCAAAATTCGCACACGTGAAAAAGCCAAATAGAACTGTCCATGCATAAACACAGACCCTTGTAGAAAGAGACCCACTCTAGCAATTGCTTGTCTTGAGCTTTATTTTAGTCATAGGAAAAGCCAACCTTAGTGGAAACTCTTGCCTCTTCAGAATGAAGGGAATGTTGATGTCTGAAGGAGCCAAATATGTTTTGACACCAATACAGTGTGTCTAACATTGGTCCCTGTCAGTATTTGTACTTCAAGCACACGAGAGCACATGCACTGTATCACTTTACGTGTACCATTGTATAAAGACCCTGCTTAGGATTAAAATTTCTCAGAAGCATAACAATAGCACCAACCTAGAGTTTAACTGGTGTTGAGGCATTCTTCTAGGAGTAAGACTATTGAAAAATTCAGTAGGGGGTTATTTTGCTCCTCCACAATCTTACACTCCATACTGTTAACGATGAGAAAACACTGACTCATGTTTGATAAGCAATTTGAAGAAAGAAATTATAGGCATTGGTTGAAGAGTTTAAATAAATAAATTTAGAGTGAAAAAAAAAAGAAAATTACACAAATCAGAAAATAAAATTGCAAACAATACTACTTTATTGCAGATAAGACAACATTTAAAAGGAATGAATTTATTTAAAGGACCTCATTAAAACTACATTTCTAGGTTTTTATATACAATATAACCTCGATATTACGACACACGATAATTCGACCATGTTTTGTTGTCCTGACCTACAGCCTATCTTATATCAAACTGTAATTTGACACTATCGATAATTCGACCATTTTAAATTTCAACAATTGATTGTTGCTTAAATACAAAACTGCTAAAAAGGTATTACAGAGACGACGGCTGCCATTGTAAATGTACAAATATAGAGATGGGGAAAAAATAAATGAAGACCAAAATCAAATTAATTGATAATGAATAGATTATTACCAAAAATATTTCAAAAATATTACTTCTTCTTTCTTATCTCTACTAAATCATATTAGGATGTCAAGCTTGTAAAGCTTGAGATTGACAACCATCATGATTGGGCGAAGTAGAATGCGTCTGCCTTTGTCATTAAGACTGGTAGCACTACTCAGTAGCATGCCGACTTAGCTCTAAAAGAATTGGCCGCCTCTGACATGAGGAACAGACTCCAAGTGCAGCCGCTCCTTACATGGAGTACAAACGCTACTCATTCTGTATCCCTGGATCAGGAGATCTTACAGGGTAATATCAGCCGGGCCATATGAGCCCAGGTTATTTAGTTAGCTTGTAACTGCTCCCCCTCCTCCTTTTTCATCCGGACTTGGAACCGGCAAGAGGAGTTTTTTTCTTTCAGGTGAGAAACTATAGGCATTGGTGAAAAGTGTGAATATATATTTTGGTAATGAAAAAAAAATAAGAAAATGATTCAGGAATATAAATTTTCAAACTATATTTCAGAGGAGACGATTCATAATAGGAATTCATTTGAATGACCTCATTAAAACTACATTTTATATATACGCGGGTTCAACTTTACATGTATGCTATACAAAGTTCGCACACTTGAAAAAGCCCCATAAAGTTGTCCATGCATAAACACAGGCTCTTTTAGCAAAGCTTTGGCCTTGAGCCTCATTTATAGTCATAGCAAAAGCCAACTTTGTGAAAACTAACTCCTCTCTAGAATGAAGCGAAGGTTGTATCGGAAGGGGCCAAAGATAATGCTTCGTTTGCTCTTTATTCCTAGCTCCCCAAAAACTATCCTTTGCTCTTAATTTTTTTTTTTTAATATTTCATATCATATATATTCTGATGAAAATACCGAAATATATAGCTACCATGATTCTGAATCCGAGTTGGAATCAGAAAACGAAAAATTTTGTTCATCTTCAACTTCCAGTTTCTATGTGGGGAGAGGCCAGACAACGCTGTGGAAGACCAGTGAAAAGCAAAGTACAAAGGTAAGAATTCGCTCTTACAACATAATTTCTCACTTTCCTGGCCCGAAAAGAGATAGAAAGAACATCACAACAGCTGGTGAAGTTTACAGAAAATGTATCACAAATAAAATAGTTGAAAAATAGTATGTAACACCAATCAATATATCTCAAGGATTCGAGGAATTTTTTCTCGAGAAAGGGATGCAAAAGATACTAATGATGTTTAAATTTGGGCACTTATTTGAAGTTTGTTACTTTCTGTGACAAAAGACGCCTGCCATCTTTCCTTTCAAGAAATATGGGCATGGAACCGGATTCGAAATTTTCCGGGCTGTAATGAATCGCGAGCGAATTTTCTTTTTACTCAGGTATTTGCGTTTCGATGATTTGCCCACACGTGAAATAAGGGGGAAATTGACAAATTAGCACCAATTAGAGAAATTTTCAAAGAATTCGTTACAAACTGCAAAACTATGTATCACGTCCTGGAGAATATTTGACAGTAGACGAAAAGATTATTCCATTCAAAGGCCGATGTAGTTTCAAGCAGTGCCTTCCTAATAAACCCGCAAAATATGGCATAAAGACTTATGTGTTATGTTGTTCCCGCACATGCTATGTGGTGAATCTTGAAATATACGCTGGCAAGTAACCTGAAGGCCCTTATCAAATAAGTAATTCTCCCAACAATGTAGTTGAAAGACTTGTACTTCCAATCTCCGGGTCAAGACGCAACATAACTACTGACTATTAGTATACCAGCTATCCTCTTGCAGTAACTCTCTAAATTGACCTTAGTAGAACCAATCAAAAAGAACAAAAATAAATACCACCTTAATTTATGACAAATCGCGCACGGCAAGTGTTTAGCTCAATTTTTGGTTTTCAAAAAAAGGTCTCCCTTGTATCTTATGCTCCTAAAAGGGGCAAAAGTGTCATTCTTTTATCTACAATTCACTCAACAGCAACAAATGATGAAGAGACAAATGAAAAGAAGAAGCCAGAAATTATTACTTTTTACAACATGACAGAATGAGGGGTGGACCTATTCGATCAAAAGGCGTCACTCTATTCCGTGGGACGACGTACCAAAAGAAGGCCCCTGTGTATCTTTTTTGAAAATTTAAATATTTCTGAAGTTAAATTAAAACTTATTTTTGGTGGGAAACAACACCAAAACATTTACAAAAGAAGAAAGAATTTTCTAAAAGATCTATCACTTGAATTGGTAACAGAGTATCATCATATCAGGTCTACTACCAAATCCTTTTCGAAACCACTTCGAAGCATTGTTCGGAAACATGCTGGTCAGTCACCAGAAACTATGTATGGTACGTTTTATGTCAAAATATGATTGAAAATTTATCTCTAATTGTTTTATATTTTAGGAAGAAGACATTCCCGAACCTCTTTCAAAGGCCCAGAAAAGATGCCATCTTTGTTCTTATAAAAAAGATCGTAAGACCAAAGCACTATGCCTGAAGTGCCAAAAGAATGTTTGAAAAGAACATGCTATTATAATGTGTAGGCAAGGTATGTAAATATTTTTGAAATTGTATCCAAAATAATAAAAAAAAGTTATTTGGTGCGTAAATTAACATTTTAGTTTTTAAAATATTTTAAAATATAAATATTACTATATTTTCTATTAAAATATCTTACTTGTTAATAAAATAATGGTTTCATACAAAAATATTCGAAATTTATTTTGTTTTAAGTGATATATTTCACCAGGTTAAAACACCGGGTGTATTACACCCAGCGCGAGTAGTTACGTCTCAAAAGTGAGCGCGAGTAACTAAGGGTTAATAAATTATGATTTAGGTATCAAAACTGCCTTTTTGCCCAAACACAGCAAAACGTGTGAACGGTTACAGATAGTCGGAGCATAGTATCAAACAAAAAGTTATCTTGACAAGTATAGATTCATTAGGGATTGGATGTCTGCTAGAATCGTTTTAATAATTGTTCGTTAGATAACCTTTTACTCGGGTAAAACCGGGCGAAGCCGGGTACATTCGTTAGTATTTTTATATATTTAACTACTACAGAAATATTAGGTAATTTATTATTTTATTTATAATATCTATTATTCTGAATGAAAATCATTTTCATTGTTAAATGTTTTAACTTTATTCAGTTATGGGCTTTATATCTTGGTGCTATATATGAGCGATATAAAAGTGATTTTTCAATTTAGAGAAGTTTTAGTTGAGTCTTCAGATTATCATTTTATCTAAGTGAAACGTTTTTATTCATATATGTGGAATAATGCTTATATATTTTTATTATTTCTGTCATCTCTCTCTCAGAACATTTACGAGGTGTGTTCAAAAAGTATCGCGAATTTTGAATTTTCGCGGGTTACGTATATTCGAATTTCGATCTTTTTGTGGCTTTATGTTGGTACTCATGTCTCTCACTTATGCCGACAAGCTCAGCAATTTTGAATGTTCACTTAATTGTTGACAGCTGCTTTGCTTGCAGGTGTTTTGGATCGTCTTCGATTTTTACCTATTAAAAAAAAATGGATCAAAGAACCTGTATCAAATTTTGTGTGAAAAACGAAATTAAGTGAGCGATGCATTCCGAATGTTGACTGTGGCATACGGAGAAGCTAACTTGGACCGAAGCAACGTTTATCGGTGGTACAAAATGTTCTCAGAAGGCCGAGAAGATGTGAACGACGAAGAGCGTGCCGGACGCCCGAGCACTTCAACAACAGACGAACAAATTAATGAAGTGGAGAAAATGATATTGGCCAATCGTCGAATCACCGTTAGAGAAGTTGCTGAGGACCTAAACATATCGATTGGCTCGTGCCATTCGATTTTTATCAATGGTTTGGGCATGAGACGGGTCGCCGCGAAATTCGTACCAAAATTGCTCAATTGCGACCAAAAACAGCATCGCATGAACATTGCTAATGAGATGTTGGACTCTGTCCGCGACGACCCAAATTTGCTCCAGAGGGTCATAACTGGTGACGAAGCGTGGGTTTATGGTTATGACGTGGAAACCAAACCTCAATCATCTCAATGGAAGCTGCCGCACGAACCAAGACCGAAAAAAGCGCGCCAAGTTCGGTCGAATGTGAAAGTTTTGCTGACAGTTTTCTTCGATTGCAGGGGCGTGGTGCATCATGAGTTCTTGCCACAGGGTAGAACGGTCAATAAGGAATATTACCTGCTGGTAATGCGCAATTTGCGCGAAGCAATCCGCCAGAAACGCCCGGATTTGTGGAAGAACAAAAATTGGCTTTTGCACCACGATAACGCCTCTGCTCACACATCGTTGCTTGTGCGCGACTTTTTGGCCAAAAGCAACCCACTAATGATGCCGCAGCCACCGTATTCTCCAGATCTGGCCCCCTGTGACTTTTTCTTGTTCCCTAAACTGAAGAGGCCCATGAAAGGACGACGTTACGCTACGCTTGACGAGATAAAGACGGCATCGAAGGAGGAGCTGAAAAAGATTTTTAAAAATGATTTTTTTGAAGTGCTTCGAAGATTGGAAAAACCGTTGGCACAAGTGTATAATATCTCATGGGGATTACTTTGAAGGGGACAAAATAGTTATTCATGAATAAATAAATATATTTTGAAAAAACACAAAAGTCGCGATACTTTTTGAACACACCTCGTTTATCAAAATATTACAACTTAGCACAATTTGGATGAATACAACTCCCATTAGATGTTTCTAATTGCAGCCTACTCTTATAATGAGTCATAGTCATGAGTCTTTATATAGGCAATTAAAATTTTGGCCGAATTTGATTAAGATAGGTTTTGAAGATCATTGGTTGGTTGAAAAATGGTTTGGAAAATATGTAGCTACATCAAAAAAATATGTATTTTATTCCCGACGTTTCAGTCACTCTCCTCAGATGACTTTTTATGCCTCATCTGCCGATCTGAACATTTTATTCATATAGGATTAAGAAGACCTATAGGTTTTATCAGTATATAAATATAATATAAATACACTGCGTGACATTGAAAATGGAACACCAAGAAATAGTGGCCAGAAAGTGATGAAACTCGGCAGACAGAGAGAGACAGGGACGAACAATAAGTGATATTTATTTCAAAATGATAGTCATAATACAGAGCGAGAACGGCGTCGGCTTAGTAGCAAGTAGGACCACCGCGGACGGCGATGCACGCAGCAACACGTCTAGGTAGAGAGTCAATCAGAGTACGGATGGCGTCCTGAGGGATGGCTCTCCATTCCCTCTCAACCATTTGCCACAGTTCGTCTTCTGAACGCGGCTGTAGCAAGGCATGCAAACGGCGTCCAATGATGTCCCAGACGTGCTCGATTGGTGAGAGATCAGGAGAGTACGGTGGCCAGGGAAGCATCTGTACATCTTGCAGAGCTTGTTGGCTAATGCGAGCAGTGTGCGGTCGGGCGTTATCCTGCTGATAAAGGGCATTGGGTACCCCCTGAAGGTAGGGGAGTGTCACCGGTCGCAGCACATCATCAACGTATCGTTGGGCCGTCATAGTGCCCTGAATACGAAGTAAAGGTGACCTGGAATCATACGCGATTGCGCCCCAAACCATGATTCCACGTTGTCGCACGGTGGGGCGTTCCACAAATGCTGCCGGATTGGACCTTTCTCCACGTCGACGCCACACGCGTACACGGCGACTATCACTGGACAAGCAGAAACGCGACTCATCTGAGAACACGACCCTGTGCCATTCCGTCATCCACGTCGATCTAGCCCGGCACCATTCCAAACGTTGGCGCCTATTCGGTGGGGTCAATGGCAGTCTTCTTAGCGGACGGCATGAGTGCAAGCCATTAGCAACCAATCGACGGGAAATGGTTCTGGTCGAGATGGAATGATCTAGGGTGTCTTGCACATGTTGCAGGATGTCGGTACAAGTGGCTTGTGGGGCCGCCACTGCTTGTCGAAGGATACGCCGATCCACACTTGCTGACGTCACTCTGGTTGCACCGACATTCCTATAAATTGCCACATTTCCTTGTTCCAACCATCTTCTCCACAGTCGGTGCACCGTGGACGCACCAAGGTGTGTATCAGCTGCGATTTGACGTATGGACCAACCTGCCCTTTTCAGTCCGATCACCATGCCCCTCGTAAAAGCGTCTGTCTGCTTGAACTGCCTCCGTTTACGATGACCTGGCATTCTCTGTTATTACACGTGTCTTTTGACACAAGAACAAAATTTCTACAATGATTTTCCTTGAAGAAATAACGACATGAATACTGTCCTTTCTGCAAGTTCCTTCCCTTATATCTTACTCCATGTGCGCACGAGAGCTGCGCATTTTACATCATTTGCATAACTCGGTTAGGCGCGTCTACCCTGAAATTTGCATAATTTTCTGGCCACTATTTCTTGGTGTTCCATTTTCAATGTCACGCAGTGTATATTATTTTAAGTTAACCAAGGATGTGATTTTTCAAATATTGAATGTAAAACTCAACGAAATATATGAATATTTTGATAGAAACTTTCAAAAATGGCAAAAGAATTTAACTAAAAATTATATTTATTTCTACCAACAATGTAGTAAACTAGAAGTAAACTAAGAAAAGAATCATACCCCTTAATGAAATAACAATTAGAACCTAATTGACCAGACGTCAGCTTCAATTACCAATATCATTAACCAACAACTTGAAAGAAATTAGAGTGATCTGCAGTCCAATAGGTCTTCATACGATCAAGCTGTCCTTAACATAAGCACTAAAGAAGTTAAAGAGAAGAAAGAAAATCTTAACAAAGAATACATATTACTCGCTTCGACATTGAATAATGAAAATTAAACTAATGTATATCAATCGATAACAAATAGAATCAAAGAATTAAGAGGGGAAGGAAAGATAATTAGAATAAATAAAGTCATAAATGCAGGATATACAATAATAATAAAGACACCCAGTGAAGTAGACATGAACTCATTGAACGAAGAATTAATTAAATCGGATATTATCATTAATACAAGTAAAATATATATTCCCAGGCATATTCCCTGTACTAATTAGAAACGTTAGCAAAATTATATTGTTCAAACAATATTAAAAATTAACCCCGAAATAAATTATATGGAAAATGATATAAAAGTACTATTTAGAATGAAATTTAATTCACCGCAGCATAATATAGTATTAAGAGATTTTACAAAAGTATACCAGATATCTAAAAACAATAGGTAATAATATCTATACTGATTATGAAAGATGCTCCGTAGAAGATAAAACTTTGGTCAATCAATGCCAAAATATTTTGCAGTTCAACCAAAGTCATGAATTAGCCGAGTGTCCAAGTATCAAGATATGCAAAATATGTAGAACGCAAGGAGATCACGAATGCTCCGAAGTAGAAAATGTCACAACTGCTCAAAACATCCAAAATACAAAAACTCGTCACTTAACTATAAAGCCAATTCTAGTTTTTGTTCTCTATATAAAATTCAATTTGAAAGAATTGCATAAAGAACGGCAAAAGAACGTTTTTTCCCACGAATAAATTGATACTGCATCACATAAAAAAGGGAAAGGGGTAAGGGAGGAAGAAAAAAAACATTGAAGGTAACTAAACAAGGAATAAAATGTATTTAACAAAATGTAAGGAAAAGTTGTATAGCAATAGATGAAATTTGAGCCTCTATCCAGTCCAACCCCCTCCAGACATATTATTTATTCAAGAGCCTTATCTGTTGTAGAGTGAGGTGATATTCAATATGTAGGCAATGTAGCAATGTATGCAATAATGTATGCATGTAGTAATCACCTTCAACATTCGATATAATTTTAAAGTGCAGAGAATTGGGCAAAAGTTAACATGGAAATTCATTGAAAAAGATGCTAACTGGGGAAAATTTACTGAAAAGATATCAATTCAAGATGTACATAACTTGTCAAATGAAATAAATCGGGCATCTAATACTACGGATGTTGACAGGATTGTGATGAAACCTTTCATCTCTCGAAATCAAATCAAACTTTTTCAAGTATATATTTAATATAAAGTGGTGGAATGGGAATCTTGAAAATTTAAAAATAATTTTCATTATATTAGAAACTTATACTATCGACATAGAGTTTAAGATAAAAGAACTTTTAAATTTGCAAAAAAAAAGTATATTAACGCTAACGAAAGAGCTAAGAAAAATATTTGGAGAATATTCAGCATAGAATAAACAGCATTATCTTGTGGGAGTCAAAAGGAGTCTGATCACATCTGCGGCAAGTAGAAGAATGGGGAAATTGTCTCCGAGAGTGTGACCGTGTGGATGATCCTGCAAGGCGGTGCCGGAATACCTAACATCGGTGCGGCTTTCAAATCGGTGTATCCCAGGATGTACATGTACAGTGTGGAGCGGAACCTTTCTCAAGAGTAACATCCACGGCGTCAAGGATTCTCTGAGGAAGAGGTTGAAGACAAACCCAGTGATTTTTCTCTTTAGTGCCACGTATAATAAATGGCTAACTTTAGCTGCATACCTTCGAACTCACATGTGTATCTTTATGGGCATCCTTATTAAACAAAGAACATAAACAGCTTTTGGGTACGACGTAACAATAACTTTCAAGAATGACTGCAACTACGAATGCAAAAAAAGTAAAATGAACCTAACTCCTAATTTTATTCTCCATCAACTTGGTTGAAATGAGAAATAAAAAAACAGAATGCACATTTAAATCACAACTAATTTCCATAATATAAACCTTTCCAAAACAAAGAGCAAGATTTTCAAGGACCGGAGATTTCGGATTAAAAGATCTTCAATTTTTTTATATTTTTATAAACGTTATGTGTTAACTCGTGTATGTGAATCCTTATTCTAAACATGATGGCCAAGGTTACTTTTTTTGTGTGGCACTTAATAAAATTATTTTTTAACGGGAACTGGAAGACACAAAATTTGACTCCTATCTTACTGAAACCAAGAACAATATTTCCGGGCACCGGGAATCTCGGATTAAAAGATCCTAATTGTTTATATTTTTATAACCTTATATATGTGTGAACTCGTGTATATAAATCCTTATTGTAAATTTGATGACCAAGGTCCATCTTTCTCTCTCTCTTTCTCTTTATTTGCGGCACTTAATACATTTATTTTTTAACTGGAACTGGAAGACTTTAAATTTTGACATCCCTCTGATTCTGTCTAAAATAGAGATTTTTATTTATATATATAAATCTATATTTACAAATCTTACTGGTCTGGCGCCAATGACGTCATCACAGGTAGCAATGCCACATGTAGGTAGCGAGTGTCTCTATTGGAAGTATTTGTGATTTTATCAAGCGCAATGAGAAGTAATGAGGATAACTCACCGTTTGAACTGCTCGCACCCCAACGATGGATTGACACTCCTCATCCTCTCTGTGGACCACCGCAGGACCTTGCTCGCGTAATTGGTTAATTAATGACCTCACTTCCTCCCTCATGGCATTAATCACCCGACCCCTGATACAGTAGTTCCTTTATTTAATGTTGTATAGATACGCCCTTCTAGAAGCTTGTCTCTGTTGTAGAACCTGTTGTAGATAGACACCTACTTCCTGATTCCTAACTTTTAGTTCCTTTTATTCAATATCAGTGTCATGCCCTATCTAATTACCCGTCTCTATAGAACCTATTGCAGCTATTCACTCATCTGTGTGTTAGAGAGAGAAAATAAGGATAAGCCGGGCCCCTGTCGGTGTGTTAGGTTCATCCATGTTATATATAACATCTACTCCGCGTCGATGATGATTAGCAGTAGAATTTCGACATTCTGAGCTTTTTATTTCTTTCCCTGACCATTTTTGTATTATGTATACTTTCGTTCGGAATGTTAATAAGGCTTGTTTTCGCTACTACCTTTTTGAATGTAATTTTTTAATATTATATTTTGGCTTTTTTTAATCTCATCTCACTCGAATCCTATCTCTTATCTCGGAGTTCATACCTTCTCCCTTCTGTTATGGAAGTATGACTCACTTCACCTACTCTTTCCTTGTAGTTTCCGCTGTAGTTATCCCCACCCTTTTTCCGGTTTTGATCAATACTTCAATATTTTTTTTTATTAAAAACCTATAGATTTTGACTTTTAAATTCGCATTATATGTGAATTATGAACTTCATCTTTCTCTGAGGATGTTTATATATACCAGCATAATATTATTTATATATATTTCAATTGAAATATTACATTTTGTTTTAACGGTGTTTAATGACGTTATCGTTACAGATCATAAATGTATGATCAAAAAGTTCTTCCACGGGCCTAATATTTAGAAATAAGTTGAATAAAAATATCACGTCTATTAAAAAAGAGAGAATTTAACACACCTGGTGCACATAAATGTTTACGAAAGCGCCTCGTATCTATATATAGATAATACGCTTACAGAGTTTACAGTTGTAAAGTTTGACGCTATCACTTCCAAAGATACTTAACTATACATAGCGATCTATATACAAAAATATCGTTATTTTTGCTTCACAGGTACGTTTTATTTTTAAAATATTATTAGATTTATTTATTTTCAATTTATTTGATTTTACAATCGTAGATTTTTTGCCTTCAAATGTCACTTTAAATGTTATTTATTATCATCAAATTGTTTATTTTGTAACACGGTCTTTTATATTATTGCTTTTAATTAAAATTACTAAAATATACAAGGTTGGTTCAATAGGTAATGCACAATCACCCATAGAAAAATAAAAAATAATGTATTATTATAAAAACATGTTTTATTGTGAATATAACATTCTGTTTTTCATATCTGCAATCATAATTGATTTATCATTATGTAGTTCTTCAGATATGGAAATAATCTGAAAACAAGAATCCGACAACGGTTGGTGACCGAGTTCCTCTTTTAAGTCCAGTGACATTTCAGCCACAACAATTCACTCAAAACTTCAGCCAGTATATGGAAACGAAATATTGATAGAATCACTATACAGAGATGGGTTCAGCGTTTCCAGAAAGATGATTTTGATCTTCATGACAAAGAGAGGCCAGGTAAACCTTTAACTATCTCAACAGACCAAAATTTGGCTCTTGTTGAGGAAATTTTCAAGAATAACTAAACAATAACGACATATAAATTTATGAAAAAAGCCTTCAATCTCTAAAGGAAGTGTTTTTAAAATACTTTCAGATCTTGACTATCGACAATTGTGCTCAAAATGAGTGCCAAAGCTTTTAAAACGAGAAATGAAGCAATCTCGGAAAGTAATTTGTTCAGACTTCATCGAATATTCCACAAGACCAGCTTCTGAGGCCTTTAAAGAAGTCATAACGTGTTATGAGACTTGGGTTTATTATTATGACCCTTCTTCAAAGCGTCATTCAATGCAATGGACTCATAAAATGTCTCCAGTCAATAAAAACCAAAGTTTTCCCTTTCCAAAGACAAAACATGATCACGGTCTTTTGGGATCAAGATGAGCTCATAATCATTGACATGCTTTAAAAAGAAAACTTCCATCAACAAGGAGAGATATTGCAAATCATTAGAAAATCTGAAGAGAGCCATTTTAAAAAAAGGCCGGCCCTAAAAGGCTGTCGAATCAAATTTCATCAGGACAATGAAAGGCCTCACACCGCGCAACAGACATTGGCTCAAATTTCCAGATACGGGTGGACTTTGATGCCTCACCCAGATTGCAGTCCTGATCTGGCTTTTCCAACTTCTATCTGTTTGGTAAATTGAAAATTTCTCTAAGCGGAAACACATTTGAAATGATGAAATGTTACTCCATGAGGTTAGAGGGTGGTTCAGAAAGCAAGATGTAGCATTTTTACCAAAGTGCTTTTGTGAGTTGTAAAGACCGCTGGACCAAATGTGCACGGAGGAAAGGTGGATATAAAGTTGTATTTTGACAAAAATGAATTATCGAAACTCGAATTTTAAACTGGTCGAAGTATCAGAAGAGTTGAATTACATTTTGTTATATGATAGGCCGATGGTCGGGGCATAAAAACATGGTAAATTATCGTGTGTCGCCTTAACGAGGTTACTGTATAAATATATAAAACTAAAAATGTAGTTTTAATGAGAGCCTCCAAATAAATTTATTTGTTTTATATGTGTCGTCTTATCTGCATTATAGTTGTTTTGTTTATAATTTTATATTCTCCTTTGTTAATTTTTTCTTTTTTTTACTTCAAATATATTTATTTAAACATTCCACCAATGGCTATAATATCTCACCTCAAAGGGATTTTTCATCAATTATTATGATTTTTGGTCTTCTCTTTATTATTTACTTATTTTATCACTGCTCTATTTATTAATTTTTACATTTTTGTACTGTGCTGTCTAAAATGTTGATAATTATAATGTTTTTGTGGATGATATGATTCCATTCTCATTTTTATATAAATATTTATAAGATATGCCCACAGAATGTAATATACTTTACTTAGAAAGAATTTTCACACACCCTTTTACTTGAAATGCTGCTTCTAGAAAATCATATTATACGCATTGCAATTTTTAAGGCACTATCTATACTCCCTTCGGTTAAACCCGGGTAACTCGGCTAGTTCTTTTAAATAATTATATTTTATAAGACACAGTTACAGCGCAGTTAAATTAGTATGGACTTTAAAGTCGAATAACGTGTTTGTTTGAAATTTTTTTTACGAATCGGTGAATCAGCCAGCGAGAAAGCCTTCATTTGTTACGAAAAGAATTTGGAGAAGACTATTTTAAAATAAGAAGTAATTTTTCTGTTTCGGAATCAGTAAATCAGTCAGGGAAAGCTTTGATTTGTTACAAAAATCATTTGGAAAAGACTTTTAAAAGAAAAAAAGCATTTGAGCGGTTCAAAAAGTTTAAAGATGGCCGAACTTCAGTGGAAAACGACACAAATTTTGGACGACAAAAAACGGTGAGCGTTTCTTAAATGTTGAAATTTAAAGCCCTATTGTTTCAAAATTAGAGAATAGCAATCAGAGAGAAGGGCCCAAAGAAACCGGAGTGTCGTTTCAGATAAACAATTCCATTATCTATAATGATCTGGGCCTAAAATGACGAAATTGCAAGTTTGTCCCTTGGATATTAGCGGAGCAGAAAGAGATAAGTGAAGAGATCTGCGGAAACGTGCTCAAATTCACGAGACAAGATGAAATGTGTCAATATAAGGTGATAACAGGTGACGTAAAATGGGTCTACGGTCATCCAATTGACATCCAAAAAGCCAGGATGAAAAAGTGAAAAACGAAGGATTCTGGTCACTTTCTTCGACAGCCAAGGACTCCTTATATCTTGTATTCATACCGACTGAGTCGACAATTAACAAAGAATCTTATCTGAGCGAAAGAAACACCCAGAAAAAATGTCAGAATGAAGATTAGTGGCTTATTCATGATAATGCACGGCAAAATATCTCATATTCGATGCTAGTTTATATGAATAAAAATACACCCTTGTACTTTCACTCCCTTCCTATTCTCCTGATTTATAACCGATTGACCTTTTTGTAAATTCAAAATTAAATATGGCACTTAAAGGTCGACCCCTTGACACGATACAAGCCATTAAAAAGATATCGCTGAACGTTTAACTCCGTATATACAAAAATAATTTTCCAAGTGCTTAAAAGTTGAAAGTAAAGATGGAAAATGTGCATTGAGATATAGGAGGGTCTAATTCTCGAAAAAAAATTTTTTTTTTTCATTTTGTATAAATAAAGTGATAGATTATTGTCAATTGGCAAAAAGAAGCATTCAAAAAGCAGAAAAACATTTATAACATATCGTTATTGATAAACACTCACGTTATATTTGGGGATACCCTTTAAAGAATACCTTAGTCGCCACCTTATCAAGCATAGTTAAGCCTAAAATTTTAGTCACGTATTAAGCTATTTCTTTTGTGCCATTGAAGTTCAAAAATGTTGTAGGAAAAGGGCATTGAACATCGAACCTTTACTTCTCCGTCCCAACCAGAATGTAGCGGAATGTTAGAATGCGCTAATGAAAAGTTAATAGAAAATTGAATATAAAACATCAAAATAACCCTAAATTTTTCGGCCTAAATTATTAAAAATGGCATTATCATAATATAGAGACAACTATCCACACACTCGACGAAAACATTCTCTCCACTTTATATAATGTCTGGGAACCTTTCTTCTTACATCTTAGATAAGACTATTCTACGAGGTGTGTTCAAAAGTATCGCGACTTTTGAATTTTCGCGGGTTACGTATATTCGAATTTCGATCTTTTTGTGGCTTTATGTTGGTACTCATGTCTCTCACTTATGCCAACAAGCTCGGCCATTTTGAATGTTCACTTAATTGTTGACAGCTGCTTTGTTTGCAGGTGTTTTGGATCGTCTTTGATTTTTACCTATTAAAAAAATGGATCAAAGAACCTGTATCAAATTTTGTGTGAAAAACGAAATTAAGTGCGCGGATGCATTCCGAATGTTGACTGTGGCATACGGAGAAGCTACCTTGGACCGAAGCAACGTTTATCGGTGGTATAAAATGTTCTCAGAAGGCCGAGAAGAAGTGAACGACGAAGAGCTTCCAATGTAGATAGTGCAGTCATCCTTTGTTTTCCACTTTTCCAACTAATTGGATTGTTTCCAATCCTTAAGAAATATCCTCCAAAAGATTTGGCATCTTAAGTGGTGTTCCAGCTGGCATCAGATATTATAATTGAGAGAGTTGAAAATTTTTTAAATATTTGCAGTTTCTTTATTAAGGTATCGAGAGGCAAGCTTTCGCGCGGTCGCGCTTCATCAGGCCACTGGCTCCGCAAAGGCGTGCAACAGGGCCCAGAGGCACTCTGGTTTTTCAAAAGGGTGGATAACCCAAATAAAGGCATGCGAGTTTACATAAAGGTGCAGCGTGCGTTTGTGCCCTATCAAGAGTTAACCTAATGGTGAGATGAGTAACAAGAGGGGGGACTCGCCTATCCCAACCGCCATTTTAGGGCTGTTAGAACCCTTTGAATCCCATCATACTAGGAAAAAGCCGTTCGCCAACTTCCATTCAAGCCCAGGAAGGGCAAAATTCAGGGTTTTTTTAAGGCACCCCTCCGAATAAGGAGCGCTCATAGCAGACCTCACATTTCCCTGATCATGGCTCATCAGTTGTGAACCCTCCCAGCGGTTTCGCCAGTTTAATCTACAATACCGCTGTTAAATATTCTATTTGGTGTTTCTTTTATTACTGATACTGATGCTGGATTCTTGGAATGGGTATTTTGAATGAATTATGGACATAAGCTTTTAAAGAAAGTAGAAACGCATACAATAATAAGTACACAATATGCTTGATAAGCTTATGTACATAGTCTTTTCGAAATACCCATTCCAAGAGTCTGAATAAGGAACACCAAAAAATGTAATATAACATTGGTAGATTAATATGTGTCGTTATTTCTTCTCCATGCATTTATTTTGGAACAAGAGGGATCATATAGGGATTAATTTGAACATAATATTCAAAAATATATACATTGTTGAGCGGTCCCAGAGGCACTCTGGTTATTCAAAAGGGTGGATGTCCCAAATAAAGGCATGCGGATTTGCATAAAGATGCAGAGTGCATTTGTGCCTCATCAAAAGTCAACCTAATGGTGATGAGTATCAAGAGGTGGGAATCGCCTATCCCAACCGCCATTTTAGGGCTGTTAGAACCCGTTGAACCCCATCATACTAGGAAAAAGCCTTTCGCCAACTTCCATACAAGCCCAGGAAGGGCTAACTTCAGGGGTTGTTTAAGGCACCCCTCCGAATAAGGACCGCTCATAGCAGACCGCACATCGTAACCAAAGCGAGGACTTAATTCTTTCACCAGGGTCCCTGATCATGACGAAAGCTTTTACAGCTTCCTCAAGGGGGAACACCAAGTAGATATATACATACAATTTTTGCTCGTTTGATTTTCCGCTGACATCATCTCGCCTTTCCTTACCTCTCAAATGGCTCATTAGTAACAGAAATTAAGACTCTTTCAAAATAAAGGACGCACCTTAAAGAAGATATCAAAACTAGGCGCCATCTATTGACGGTCGACGCAAATTAGGGGCCTCTGATCTTTGACAAATCGAAACACCAGCTTTTAGCAAATTAGTGAGTGACAACCTAGAGACCATTATTGGATGCCAGAGTGCAACTGCTGTTTAAACCCTCGTGAAAACTTCCGCGACACAAAGGAATACTGACTAATGGGACCAGGAAATGAGTTTGCGTCCTTGGGTGCAGGTAAAAGAAATGGAGGCACACAACGTTAGCCAGAACCTCTAAAAGGGTCCCGCGATAGCTCCTATTCTCATGTTTAAGACTTTCGTCGGCATTTTTGATGTGTTATAAGACATAAATAGGACTATTCAATCGCAGCTCGGCGAATATTCGACCGAGCCCAGAGAAGAAGGTCGAAAGTTTAGCCAGTTCAAGAATTAGAAACTCCCGAAACGCGCGAGGGTCGATTGATAAAATTCGCTGGAACCGGGCCATTAATGTTTGCGTCCGAATCCATCTACAGATTGCTGGGTGTTCTAGCGCGTATCAGTTCTCACAAGATGAGTTTATCAGTACAGAGTCGTAGTCGAAAACCTGTTATGGTCGTTGAAGAGGGTGTTTTTTCTTAACCTTTTATACTTCTTTGAAAAATAGCGCGGCAAGAAGCCTCTTAAGGTCGTGTTCTCTTAAAAAAAATAATGATAATAAAAAAGGGTTCGCCAAAAAGGAATTTTTTTTTTATGAAAAAATAAAAGAATAAAAAAAAAATAAAGTTAAAAAAAGTGTCTAACGCGGGATTTGAACCCAGGTCTTGACGCTTGTAAATCAATATACACTCGGTTTCACATTAAAGAAGTCCTTTAGGCGAACAGATGGTTAAATTAGGGGCCATTTTAGTTTTTTTTTTAATTTATATTTGAAAAAAATATAAAATAAATATATATTATTATATATGAAATTATA
This sequence comes from Cordylochernes scorpioides, assembly GCA_030710605.1. Taxonomy (NCBI): domain Eukaryota; kingdom Metazoa; phylum Arthropoda; class Arachnida; order Pseudoscorpiones; family Chernetidae; genus Cordylochernes; species Cordylochernes scorpioides. The sequence continues at coordinate 34,356,511 of CP092883.1, forward strand.
AAATAGAAAATTAAAAAAAAAAAGTGACCCACGCGGGATTTGAACCCACTGTCTTTGAGGTTGAAAATCAATATACACTCGCCTTAACATTAAAGAATTTCTTTAGGTTAACTAATGGTTAAAATAGGGGCCATTTAAAATTTTTTTGTTTATATAAAAAATATATAAAATTATATGAAATTATAAAATAAAAATATATATTTTTTAAAAAAGTGTCCGACGCGGGAATAGAACCAAGGTGACGGCTGTAGAAAACCATAAAACACTCGCATTTATATTTTTGAAAATAAACAATATTATTTAATAGCATGAATATTATTTCAGTTAATAAATTAAAAATAAGATCGTATTATCTACTTATATAATTGCCTTATTCTGTCTGTCTGTCTGTAAGTCTGAAGCTCACGGATAGAATGCGCGCCCATTGGCTGCCAGGGAACACGTGGCCTCCCTGCCCCCCTCTAGACAACCCTGTTATTCAAAAACCATACATCCAATCGCCATGAAATTCTGGGATATTATTAGGTATATCCCCGGAAAGGTTTTCGAAAAATAATTTCTTGAATATCTTGAATATCCTTAGAGTTATTTGCAGATTTGTAGGTTTAACTCGCAAGCAGCGCTTGCCATTGCGACGACGGAGATAGGCTTAAGTTTGCTGCTGACCTTGAGTCATCGTGTGAGTCACTGCATGATGCAACAAAAACACTCTCTCTGGGGATTGCGGCGTCAACAACCTGTAAGTCTTTCCTAGCGACCACCCAAGACAACGTTTTTAAAATATATTCGCACTCGGGTAAACCCCGGGCGTTGCCCGGGCCATTCGTCTAGTGACATATATTTACTAATTAAAATATATTGTAATTATATATTTATGTTATTTTAAATATAATTTACTGGAAAGAAAAATAAAAGCCTTTCCAATTTTGCTTTTATAGATATTAAATTTTGTTTAAAAATGAAAAAAAGAAGTTATTTCATTATTATTCATTTATAGCTTACTTTATAAAATCGAAATAATATAAATATACTCATATTTTGTATAATATGTCGTTTTTAGGCGTTCAAATAATTTATTTTGAGCGAATATTTTTAAAATGGAGTTATATCGATTTAAAAATGGCGCATTATTATTTTATTTTTTTATGTAAATATGAAAATATATACTTGATATAATATATATTTCAATATATATTTATATAATAATTATTCGAATTGTTGATTGTTGATCCTATGTAAGATCCTGTTGACTTACTGTAGGATTGGAGAGGTGTGGTAGTTGATGATGGATGGTTGAGTCGTAGTTGAATGGTAGGATTCCACAGGGGAAATAACGAGTCAAAAACCAGAATGGGATAGAATCTAAGACTTCGCGATAAAGGGAGAGAGAGAAAGTTAAGACTAAATGAGGTACCTTGCCTTTCACATGATCGAAGAGACTTTTACCTTGGTTGCAGTCGGAGTTGAGCACGTCTTGCTCCTAGCCAGGTCGCCTGCCTACTAACTAATTTTGAGTCCGAGATCTTCCTCGTTAACTCTCTCGTCTTCTCATTGGATGGGATCGTCCTGAGAGTTACCTATCATTCGTTCTTAGTTATTCATGCTTAACTGTGATTGGATGTTGGTACCTCCATTGTCGTCATGGATGCCATCTTCCAGGAAGAAGAAGGTCTTTGAACTTTAGTTTTATGGTTCCTGGGTAGTGACCTTTACTTCCTGGATGATGCAATCCTGGTAATTGCTGTTCTCTCTTTTTCCCGAGGCCTAACTTTTATTAAAATCTTTGGACGATACATTGCATAGATTGTGGTGGGATTACATCTTGGTATATACAAATTATCACAGATGCGTCCATACATGTGAAGAATTCAAAAAGGGGTAGCCTGAAGTGAATTCTGTAAGGGAAAATTAATTTTGTAGGGAAAAATTAATTATGGGCACTGTGAGGTTATATACAAGTATCGTAGGTGAAATAAAAAGGATAAAAGCGAATGGTGTTGGTGAAATAATTGTTGAGTAGAAGGAAGAAAAAATAAAAATAAAATGATGATGCCTATACAATTCAACTCGAGTTATGGAAAGCTAAATAGAGGGAATTTTTCTGTTAGGGATTTTGGAAATAAAAATAAAAATAATAATTAAAAGAAATCAAAGTGAATGCGCTTTGGTGCATTGTTGAGTGAGAGAAAAAGAAAAAGATGCCTATACAATTCAACTCGAGTTATGGAAAGCTAAATCGAAGAATTTTTCTGTTAGGGCTTTTGGAAATAAAATAAAAATAATAATTAAAAGAAATCAAAGTGAATGCGCTTTGGTGCATTGTTGAGTGGGAGAAAAAGAAAAAGATGCCTATACAATTCAGCTCGAGTTATGGAAAGCTAAATCGGAGGAATTTTCTGTTAGGGCTTTGGAAAATAACGAAAAATAAAAAATATATAAAAATTAAAAGAAAACAAAGTGAGTTTTCGTTTTAAAAAAAATGTTGAGTAAAAGAAAAAAAAAAGAAAAATGCCTATCAATTCAACTCGAGTTATGGAAAGCTAAATCGAGGTAATTTTCTGTTCCGGCTTTGGGAAATTCAATATATATATATATATATATATATATATATATAATAATAATAAATAGTTATTTAATTTTATAGTCCAGTTTTGTATTAAGATTATCTTCACTATTATGATCATTTAAATTCAAATTATAAAATTTGTAAAATGTTATTAATTTGTAGATAGAGAGAGAAAAAAAAATCCTTTACTTCTAATACATCCTCAAGTTAATTATATATTTATAATTAATAACAATAAAAATTAACAACGTAACGTCTATTACATCGGCTTTTACACGTCATTTAGACATACTCTAATCCTATATATAGAATAATCGAAGAGAGAATATATATAATAGTTAGAAAAAAGAGAGAAAGACAGAACCATGCACTTTTAATCAAACTAATAATAAGGAAAAAAAAAAAATTTGTAAAGAAGGTAGATAAGATTGTTAGTATATATATATATATTTTTATAATTTTATATTTTATCCTTTTTTTTTTAAAGATTTTTAAAGGTTTTTTTTATTTTATAATATGATTATAAATAGTTGTATTTAGTAATATATCTATAGTATGAATTAACATTTGTTATAAGTTTGGATATTATGTTTTGAAACCCTAATGGTAGACCTGACATACACAAAAAACTTTAAATTGAAATAAATTGGAAAAAGAAATCTGCTGGACCGGGGATCTTCAGATAAAAGTCCAACGACATTTCACCCCTTCTTTATTATGTCATAGATCTCTTTTAAACCGGATTTTATGTGTTAATATTAAGTTGTTTCAGTGAAATATTTAAATGAACATATATAACAGATACAAGTGTTAACAAATATTCAAACTGTAAACCTACCTCGACCGCGGCGTCCTCCATTGTGAATATCTATTTCTGGCTGACACATGTTGCGGGAGGGGGGGACATTTAAAATTTAGACCATTTCTTCAGAATTTTTTTGAACAACAAGAAAATTAAAGAAGAAAGGAAAAATAGTTAAGGGAAGAAAGTTGAATTTCATAATCTTTACAGCTAGTTATATCAAAATAACTGATTCAAAACTTATTCATCTTTTAATATTCCTTTAAAAAGGCAAATTATAAGAGTTTAATAAAGCTATTAATTGTGCAAATTCACCTTTATTTAACTTCCATTTTCCTCCCCAGAAATTGGAGATTAAACAAAATGAACTATATACTATAACACTTTAAAAATCTTGTGAAAAAATCTTTTAATCAGTTATTTAATCAAAGTTTAATTAACTGTTAAAGATTATAAATTTGTATTAGTTATAATTAAGAGAAATTATAGAAAGTTGATTTCATAAATGAATATTTCCATTTATTTTTTTTAAATATTTTATAATTGATATACTGTTGAAATATTTTACTTGTTTGATACTAAATTTGTTTTTAATAAATTCCATGTTTAAATTTTTAACATCTTCTATGAAATTATCTAATATATTATTTATTCTATAAAATCTTAGAAATTGACCATAATATATACCTTTACAGCAATTTAATGATATATTAGAATTCATATTACAGTATTTTATAATATTGAAATTATAATTACTCTTTTTATTATAAACTCTAACAGCACTATTTGTAAGGTCTATATTCAAGTCTAAAAAGTTAACTTTTTTGTTTCTATAAATTTTTTCATTGTTCTTAAGTTTCAAGTATTTAGGATATATTTCAGGTATTAATTTTTTAAACTGTGGATTATTAAATATTATTATGTCATCTACATAACGGAATATTTGCCAATTAATATTATTTTGTAGAAAGTATTCTCTTTCGTACCAGAATAATATTAGATTTGCTAATAACGGACTAGAAGAAGTTCCCATGGGAACGCCTTCTGATTGAATATATATTTTATTTTTAAATTCTATATAGTTAAAATTTAAAAATGTTTCCAGTAGAGTTTTTGCTGTTTTAAGATCTAATTTAAATGTTTTATATCTGTTATGAATAATTTTAATGTAGAAAGTTTTGTCATTAATGAATTCATTAAATAAATTGGTTATTTTATTATTTAGATCTCTTAAATTTATTTTAGAATATAGGTCCTCAAAGTCAAATGTGTGTACTGTTTCAATGTTTGTCCAATTGTTCATTAAATAATTAATGATTTTTTTATTTGAGTCGATAAATTTATAATTATATTTATTAGTTAATTTATTTATAATAAATTGTAGTGTTGAAGCTAATTGTATATCAATATTTTTTATGACTGAATTTATACCAGATGTGATTGTTCTGAAAGAAATAGGTTTTTTGTGTAGTTTAGGAATTATATAGAACTTTGGTATGTTTGGATTTTTGTGGTTATTATAAATTTTTAGTGAATTTTCAACATTTTTGATGTCTTTTTTGATTTTTGTGCCTGTAGTTCTAGCAAAAGTGTATTTATGATTATTATCAATTTCCTTTTTTAGTATATCGTGGTATAGATTTTTACAAATTAAAGATAAATTATTGGAACTGTTGTAAGATTTAGGTACTTACAGCTTGTAGGAAGGCATGAGGACGTTGAGGATTATATGATAATAATCTTTATTATCCATTTAGCAAGAAAGAACAAAGTTATGGTAGCGAACAGTTATAGAAGTATAGAGAAGAAGGTAAACAAACAGTTGTGATGATGATAGGTCCAGTGTGGCGCTAGCTGTCGTAGCATTCAGTTATCCAACAAATCCCCGGCATGAATGTGGAGACATCACGAGGTTGTAGCGTAACTTCTCAAATGTCGACCTTGGTAGCGGCTTGGTCAGAATGTCCGCCTTCATGTCGCCAGTTGGGCAGTAGACCATTTTTATCACTGTCTTCTTCTGAAGATCCTTCAGGTGATGGATCTTGGTTGCGATGTGCTTGGTTCTAGAAGACACTTTTTCGGATGAACATATCTTGAGACATGATTGATTGTCTTGGTGGAAGTAGATTGGAGCTTTCTGTTCCAGTTCGAGATCCTTTAGCAAGTCGAGAAGCCATAACAGTTCTTGTGAGGCTTCAGCTGCGGAGATTAGTTCCGCTTCGGTGGATGAGAGAGATACGCAACCTTGTTTCCCAGTCATCCATGAGATGGGGTTTGAACCCAGTAGGAACAAGTTTCCGCTTAGTGATTTTCTGTCGGTGTTGTCGCTTGCCCATGTGGCATCGCTGTATGCTTCCAGTGTGGGAGGTTTTTGGTTAGATATGCGTAGCTCGAGTTCTTTAGTAGTTTTTAGATATCTTACGATTCTTTTTGCTGCATTCCAGTCACAATTTCTAGGATTCTGGTTTCTGCTGCTGAGTATGCAGACTGGAGCTGCGATATCTGGTCTGGATACTACGCTTAGGTACAATAGTGAGCCTATCAGTTGTTGGTATTGGACGTTGTTTGGTAGAAGTTTTTCATCAGATATACCGGGGTATCCGCTTTCCATGGGAGTGAAAGTAGGTTTCGCTTCTTGGAGATTGTACCTTTCAACTAATTCTTGGATTTTATTCTTTTGGCTCAGAAGGAGTTCACCTTCTCTGTTCCTGGAGATTTCTATACCAATGAATTGAGTGGGGTCTCCAAGGTTCTTTATTTCGAATTCTTTTTCGAGAGTTTTTACAGTGTTTTGGATGATTATTTCGGAATCGCTTGCGAGGAGCATGTCATCCACATATAGAATCAAGTAGATGGAATGGTTTTCTTCATTCTTGGTGAATAGGCATGGGTCTACAATGCTCTGTTTGAAGTTATTTTTAATTAGAGTGCTTGCAATTTTTGTGTTCCAAGATCTTCCAGCTTGTTTTAGACCGTAAATTGCCTTCTTTAGTTTGCAGACTTTGTTTGTTTGTTTTGTATGGAGTCCTTCTGGGAGTTCCATGTAGAGTTCTTTATCTAGGTCGCCGTGTAGGAACGCTGTCTTGACATCGAGGTGGATCACTTGCATCCCTTTGTAGACTGATGCAGCTAGGAAGGCTCTAATTGTAGAATGCTTCACAATTGGTGCAAAGGTTTCTTCGTAGTCTCGGCCAAATTTCTGATTGAACCCTTTTGCTACGAGTCTGGCTTTGTACCGCTCTATTTCTCCTTTGGAATTGAGTTTCCGTTTATAGGTCCATTTACATCCTATGATCTTTTTGTCCTTAGGTAGAGGCGTTAGTTCCCATACATTGTTCTTCTAAAGAGAATTTAGTTCTTCGTTCATTGCTTGTAGCCATTTATCTCTTTCTATTTTTGGTAATTGTAGGACTTTCGAGTAGCTGGTGGGTGTCTGAATGTCTTGAGCTTCAGTTTTGTACAGCATGTAGTCATTTCTTATGGGAGGTATTCCCTTTGTTGGTCTCGTAGATCTTCTTTGTGTGACCACTTGTGTTCCTGTGCTTGTACCGGGTTGAAGGTAATCCTCGGTTTCTGAGTCCTCAAGGTTTTCGGGTTGTGTTCCTGGTTCCTGACTTTCCTCTGCATTACCAATATGATTGGAGGAAGTTAGATCTGTACTTAGTACTTGTGGTGAAGTTGTTTTTGTGGAAGCGTGGTGAAACCCATTTTCTTTTTCTATAAATTTTACGGATCTGCTGATTGTGATGTTGTCTGTATCGTGCAGGATTCTGTATCCTTTGCTTCGATCATCGTATCCAAGAAAGATCCCTTCGATAACTTTGCTATCCAACTTGTTTCTTTTTATCTTGGGAATATAGGCGAAGGCTTTACATCCGAATCTTTTTAGATGCTTCAGACTGGGCTTCCTGTTGGTCCATAGTTCAAAAGGAGTCTTGTCTGTAGCTTTCGAGGGTATTCGGTTGTGTAGGTAATTAGCTGTGGTAACCGCTTCCGCCCATAGAGACTGTGGGAGTCCTGAGTCAAACAGCATGCATCTTGTCATCTCCATTAGTGATCGATTTTTCCTTTCTGCTACTCCGTTCTGGGCTGGTGAGTAGGGGACTGTTAGCTGATGTTTGATTCCGCTTTGGTTCAGGAAATCTTCGACTTGTCGGTTTACGTACTCACGACCGTTGTCTGTCCGTATGGTTTGGATATTTTTTCCAAATTCCGTGTGTGCTGAGATGACGTAGTCTTTTATTTTTTCATAGGCTTCGTCTTTTCCTTTCAGGAGGTAGGTCTTCGTGTATCTGCTGTAGTCATCAGTGAAGGTGATGAAGTATCTCTTACCGCTAAGAGAGTTAGTTGGTAATGGACCGCAGATATCACTGTGGACAAGTTGAAGCGTTTCAGTTGCTCTGTACTCTGTCTTCTTTGGAAATGGGGTTTCGGTGAGTTTACCTTGAATGCACTGAACGCAGTCTGTGCTGTGCGAACAGTTATTTAGACTTATAGTCCTCTTGCTAGGTTCTCATTTCGAATCTTCTTAATTGATTCTATATTTCTGTGTCCTAGTCTGTCGTGCCAGAGCATGAGGCAATTTTTGTTCTTGCAGTGGTTTTGTTTTGCAACATTTGCTTTGAATGTGCGAGTTTGGGGGTTGTCATCCAGGTGGAGTCGGTACATTCCATTGTCAAGTATACCGTTCGCGAGGGCTGTGTTGTCTCTTTCGATGGTACACCAATCTCTGTTGAACGTTACTTTACATCCGTTGGAGGTGGCCGCACTCACTGACAGAAGGTTGTCTGTTAGTTCCGGGATGTAGAGAACTTTTGTGAGAAGTAAGGTGTCAGTCTTTCCTTGGGGTGTGATGACTTTGATTTCTCCTTGTCCTATCCCTTTGACCTGCAGCTTATTGCCATTAGCAACCACAACATTTTGTGTTTGTTCTCTGTTAAGTTCAGTGAAGAAGCTTTCATCGTACGCCATATGAGATGTGGCTCCAGAGTCGACGAACCAGTTGTGTACACTTGCTTCTCGTTGAGTGCAATTGAGAGCTTTTGGGTTAGGTCCTTTTGTTGTTCTCTGATTTGTGGGTTGTTCTTGGGTGACACACAAAAAACTTTAAATTGAAATAAATTGGAAAAAGAAATCTGCTGGACCGGGGATCTTCAGATAAAAGTCCAACGACATTTCACCCCTTCTTTATTATGTCATAGATCTCTTTTAAACCGGATTTTATGTGTTAATATTAAGTTGTTTCAGTGAAATATTTAAATGAACATATATAACAGATACAAGTGTTAACAAATATTCAAACTGTAAACCTACCTCGACCGCGGCGTCCTCCATTGTGAATATCTATTTCTGGCTGACACATGTTGCGGGAGGGGGGGACATTTAAAATTTAGACCATTTCTTCAGAATTTTTTTGAACAACAAGAAAATTAAAGAAGAAAGGAAAAATAGTTAAGGGAAGAAAGTTGAATTTCATAATCTTTACAGCTAGTTATATCAAAATAACTGATTCAAAACTTATTCATCTTTTAATATTCCTTTAAAAAGGCAAATTATAAGAGTTTAATAAAGCTATTAATTGTGCAAATTCACCTTTATTTAACTTCCATTTTCCTCCCCAGAAATTGGAGATTAAACAAAATGAACTATATACTATAACACTTTAAAAATCTTGTGAAAAAATCTTTTAATCAGTTATTTAATCAAAGTTTAATTAACTGTTAAAGATTATAAATTTGTATTAGTTATAATTAAGAGAAATTATAGAAAGTTGATTTCATAAATGAATATTTCCATTTATTTTTTTTAAATATTTTATAATTGATATACTGTTGAAATATTTTACTTGTTTGATACTAAATTTGTTTTTAATAAATTCCATGTTTAAATTTTTAACATCTTCTATGAAATTATCTAATATATTATTTATTCTATAAAATCTTAGAAATTGACCATAATATATACCTTTACAGCAATTTAATGATATATTAGAATTCATATTACAGTATTTTATAATATTGAAATTATAATTACTCTTTTTATTATAAACTCTAACAGCACTATTTGTAAGGTCTATATTCAAGTCTAAAAAGTTAACTTTTTTGTTTCTATAAATTTTTTCATTGTTCTTAAGTTTCAAGTATTTAGGATATATTTCAGGTATTAATTTTTTAAACTGTGGATTATTAAATATTATTATGTCATCTACATAACGGAATATTTGCCAATTAATATTATTTTGTAGAAAGTATTCTCTTTCGTACCAGAATAATATTAGATTTGCTAATAACGGACTAGAAGAAGTTCCCATGGGAACGCCTTCTGATTGAATATATATTTTATTTTTAAATTCTATATAGTTAAAATTTAAAAATGTTTCCAGTAGAGTTTTTGCTGTTTTAAGATCTAATTTAAATGTTTTATATCTGTTATGAATAATTTTAATGTAGAAAGTTTTGTCATTAATGAATTCATTAAATAAATTGGTTATTTTATTATTTAGATCTCTTAAATTTATTTTAGAATATAGGTCCTCAAAGTCAAATGTGTGTACTGTTTCAATGTTTGTCCAATTGTTCATTAAATAATTAATGATTTTTTATTTGAGTCGATAAATTTATAATTATATTTATTAGTTAATTTATTTATAATAAATTGTAGTGTTGAAGCTAATTGTATATCAATATTTTTTATGACTGAATTTATACCAGATGTGATTGTTCTGAAAGAAATAGGTTTTTTGTGTAGTTTAGGAATTATATAGAACTTTGGTATGTTTGGATTTTTGTGGTTATTATAAATTTTTAGTGAATTTTCAACATTTTTGATGTCTTTTTTGATTTTTGTGCCTGTAGTTCTAGCAAAAGTGTATTTATGATTATTATCAATTTCCTTTTTTAGTATATCGTGGTATAGATTTTTACAAATTAAAGATAAATTATTGGAACTGTTGTAAGATTTAGGTACTTACAGCTTGTAGGAAGGCATGAGGACGTTGAGGATTATATGATAATAATCTTTATTATCCATTTAGCAAGAAAGAACAAAGTTATGGTAGCGAACAGTTATAGAAGTATAGAGAAGAAGGTAAACAAACAGTTGTGATGATGATAGGTCCAGTGTGGCGCTAGCTGTCGTAGCATTCAGTTATCCAACAAATCCCCGGCATGAATGTGGAGACATCACGAGGTTGTAGCGTAACTTCTCAAATGTCGACCTTGGTAGCGGCTTGGTCAGAATGTCCGCCTTCATGTCGCCAGTTGGGCAGTAGACCATTTTTATCACTGTCTTCTTCTGAAGATCCTTCAGGTGATGGATCTTGGTTGCGATGTGCTTGGTTCTAGAAGACACTTTTTCGGATGAACATATCTTGAGACATGATTGATTGTCTTGGTGGAAGTAGATTGGAGCTTTCTGTTCCAGTTCGAGATCCTTTAGCAAGTCGAGAAGCCATAACAGTTCTTGTGAGGCTTCAGCTGCGGAGATTAGTTCCGCTTCGGTGGATGAGAGAGATACGCAACCTTGTTTCCCAGTCATCCATGAGATGGGGTTTGAACCCAGTAGGAACAAGTTTCCGCTTAGTGATTTTCTGTCGGTGTTGTCGCTTGCCCATGTGGCATCGCTGTATGCTTCCAGTGTGGGAGGTTTTTGGTTAGATATGCGTAGCTCGAGTTCTTTAGTAGTTTTTAGATATCTTACGATTCTTTTTGCTGCATTCCAGTCACAATTTCTAGGATTCTGGTTTCTGCTGCTGAGTATGCAGACTGGAGCTGCGATATCTGGTCTGGATACTACGCTTAGGTACAATAGTGAGCCTATCAGTTGTTGGTATTGGACGTTGTTTGGTAGAAGTTTTTCATCAGATATACCGGGGTATCCGCTTTCCATGGGAGTGAAAGTAGGTTTCGCTTCTTGGAGATTGTACCTTTCAACTAATTCTTGGATTTTATTCTTTTGGCTCAGAAGGAGTTCACCTTCTCTGTTCCTGGAGATTTCTATACCAATGAATTGAGTGGGGTCTCCAAGGTTCTTTATTTCGAATTCTTTTTCGAGAGTTTTTACAGTGTTTTGGATGATTATTTCGGAATCGCTTGCGAGGAGCATGTCATCCACATATAGAATCAAGTAGATGGAATGGTTTTCTTCATTCTTGGTGAATAGGCATGGGTCTACAATGCTCTGTTTGAAGTTATTTTTAATTAGAGTGCTTGCAATTTTTGTGTTCCAAGATCTTCCAGCTTGTTTTAGACCGTAAATTGCCTTCTTTAGTTTGCAGACTTTGTTTGTTTGTTTTGTATGGAGTCCTTCTGGGAGTTCCATGTAGAGTTCTTTATCTAGGTCGCCGTGTAGGAACGCTGTCTTGACATCGAGGTGGATCACTTGCATCCCTTTGTAGACTGATGCAGCTAGGAAGGCTCTAATTGTAGAATGCTTCACAATTGGTGCAAAGGTTTCTTCGTAGTCTCGGCCAAATTTCTGATTGAACCCTTTTGCTACGAGTCTGGCTTTGTACCGCTCTATTTCTCCTTTGGAATTGAGTTTCCGTTTATAGGTCCATTTACATCCTATGATCTTTTTGTCCTTAGGTAGAGGCGTTAGTTCCCATACATTGTTCTTCTAAAGAGAATTTAGTTCTTCGTTCATTGCTTGTAGCCATTTATCTCTTTCTATTTTTGGTAATTGTAGGACTTTCGAGTAGCTGGTGGGTGTCTGAATGTCTTGAGCTTCAGTTTTGTACAGCATGTAGTCATTTCTTATGGGAGGTATTCCCTTTGTTGGTCTCGTAGATCTTCTTTGTGTGACCACTTGTGTTCCTGTGCTTGTACCGGGTTGAAGGTAATCCTCGGTTTCTGAGTCCTCAAGGTTTTCGGGTTGTGTTCCTGGTTCCTGACTTTCCTCTGCATTACCAATATGATTGGAGGAAGTTAGATCTGTACTTAGTACTTGTGGTGAAGTTGTTTTTGTGGAAGCGTGGTGAAACCCATTTTCTTTTTCTATAAATTTTACGGATCTGCTGATTGTGATGTTGTCTGTATCGTGCAGGATTCTGTATCCTTTGCTTCGATCATCGTATCCAAGAAAGATCCCTTCGATAACTTTGCTATCCAACTTGTTTCTTTTTATCTTGGGAATATAGGCGAAGGCTTTACATCCGAATCTTTTTAGATGCTTCAGACTGGGCTTCCTGTTGGTCCATAGTTCAAAAGGAGTCTTGTCTGTAGCTTTCGAGGGTATTCGGTTGTGTAGGTAATTAGCTGTGGTAACCGCTTCCGCCCATAGAGACTGTGGGAGTCCTGAGTCAAACAGCATGCATCTTGTCATCTCCATTAGTGATCGATTTTTCCTTTCTGCTACTCCGTTCTGGGCTGGTGAGTAGGGGACTGTTAGCTGATGTTTGATTCCGCTTTGGTTCAGGAAATCTTCGACTTGTCGGTTTACGTACTCACGACCGTTGTCTGTCCGTATGGTTTGGATATTTTTTCCAAATTCCGTGTGTGCTGAGATGACGTAGTCTTTTATTTTTTCATAGGCTTCGTCTTTTCCTTTCAGGAGGTAGGTCTTCGTGTATCTGCTGTAGTCATCAGTGAAGGTGATGAAGTATCTCTTACCGCTAAGAGAGTTAGTTGGTAATGGACCGCAGATATCACTGTGGACAAGTTGAAGCGTTTCAGTTGCTCTGTACTCTGTCTTCTTTGGAAATGGGGTTTCGGTGAGTTTACCTTGAATGCACTGAACGCAGTCTGTGCTGTGCGAACAGTTATTTAGACTTATAGTCCTCTTGCTAGGTTCTCATTTCGAATCTTCTTAATTGATTCTATATTTCTGTGTCCTAGTCTGTCGTGCCAGAGCATGAGGCAATTTTTGTTCTTGCAGTGGTTTTGTTTTGCAACATTTGCTTTGAATGTGCGAGTTTGGGGGTTGTCATCCAGGTGGAGTCGGTACATTCCATTGTCAAGTATACCGTTCGCGAGGGCTGTGTTGTCTCTTTCGATGGTACACCAATCTCTGTTGAACGTTACTTTACATCCGTTGGAGGTGGCCGCACTCACTGACAGAAGGTTGTCTGTTAGTTCCGGGATGTAGAGAACTTTTGTGAGAAGTAAGGTGTCAGTCTTTCCTTGGGGTGTGATGACTTTGATTTCTCCTTGTCCTATCCCTTTGACCTGCAGCTTATTGCCATTAGCAACCACAACATTTTGTGTTTGTTCTCTGTTAAGTTCAGTGAAGAAGCTTTCATCGTACGCCATATGAGATGTGGCTCCAGAGTCGACGAACCAGTTGTGTACACTTGCTTCTCGTTGAGTGCAATTGAGAGCTTTTGGGTTAGGTCCTTTTGTTGTTCTCTGATTTGTGGGTTGTTCTTGGGTGACACTCGACTGATTTGTGTACTTTGGTACGTTTCCTCTTCTGAAGTTTTCATATTTGTACTCTTTGTTGCTGTTGTTTCGCTTTTGATAGTGCCAACATTCTTCCTTGGAGTGGTTTGGTTTGTGGCAGAAAGAACAGAATTTCTTCTCTTTTTCTCTTCTTTGGCTTGAAGCACTGTGGAGGCTTTTTAAGGCTTTTGATGCGGTGCTTTCGTCTTTCGAGCTTTCTACTCTGCGTGTGTGTTCATCAAGGAGTTTGTTCTTGGTAAATTCAAGCGTTAGCTCGTCATCAGGCCTTGATTCCAACATCGTGATGAGATTGGAGTAGCTCTTTGGGAGCGAGCAAAGCAGTATAGCCGTGATGTGAGAGTCCTTTAGTGTTTCGCCAATGGTTCGCAGTTTGTCAACTAGTTCCATCATGGTAGTGATGTGCTGTTGCATGTCTTTGTCTTCTTCGAGTTTTAAGCTGTATAGTTTCCTTAGCAAATAAATTTTTCCTGAGAGTGTTTTTCTTTCATAGATATTTTTAAGAGTGTCCCAGGTAGCTTTGGCTGTTAGTAGGTTTTTGACATGCACTATTTGTGAGTCGGCGATGCTTAGATTAATGATAGCTCTAGCTTTTGAGTCTTTCTTTTTCCATTCGATTTTAGGTTCATCTGGAATATTTTCGGTGACAACTTCCCAAAGATCTTCCTTTTGCAAGAGCATTTCAATTTTGAAAGACCATAGTGAGTAGTTATAGCCGTCGAGCTTATTTAGGGTTACATCGTGGCTCGGGAGTGACGCCATTTTTGCTAAGCCTTTTTTCTTTGTCTTAACTCGTTAGTTGAATTTCATGCAATATTCAGTCTCATAATCTAATTGTTGTAAGATTTAGGTACTTACAGCTTGTAGGAAGGCATGAGGACGTTGAGGATTATATGATAATAATCTTTATTATCCATTTAGCAAGAAAGAACAAAGTTATGGTAGCGAACAGTTATAGAAGTATAGAGAAGAAGGTAAACAAACAGTTGTGATGATGATAGGTCCAGTGTGGCGCTAGCTGTCGTAGCATTCAGTTATCCAACAGGAACATTTATCTATAGGAGTGATAATATAGTCCTTCTGTAAATTAATTATATTTTCTTTAAAAGAAGGAATGTCTGAATTAGGTTTTGTGTATTTAAGTGTATTATTATAATAATTTATAATTTCCTTTTTAATATTATGTTTCCATTCCAGAAAAGTAAATTCTGGAATACTGTATTTTATACTAGTTTTATTTATGAAAATATCTATATCTTTTAATATAGATTTAATTGTATTATTATAATTGTGTTTAATTTGAGGTATATATTTATACCCTTTATTTAAAATTTCTTGATATTCTGGATTTAAAAAAGAAAAATTGCTAGTTAATATATGACCTGAGAACTTTTATTTATCAATATAGTTGTTGCAATTACATTTAATTTTTTCAAAATTTGCCAAATTATTATTAAATTGGTTATAATTGCAAACTAAATTACCTATATTTTTGTTGTATCTCCAGATTGTTTTGAAATTTAAATTTTTTATAGGGAAAAGATTATTGATGATTTGGTTATTAAAAATATCATTAAATTTAATATGATTAAATAAATTGTTATTAAATTTAATGATAATATTAATGTTATTAGTAGCGTGTTTAATTTTTCTGTATTTAAAGATGTCGTGTGTGATATCTATTAATCTGTTAGTCAGATTATGAATTTTAATATATTCTATGAGTTTGATAAATTTATTATTATTTAGTTTAAATAATGTTTTAATAAATTTATCGACGAAGTTGTTAGTGTACATTTGTTTTGGGTCCAGTAATTCTTCAAATTCAATGTAACCTAATTTATTTGTAGTTTTACCTCTAGTTTTATTAGGTTTAGTTTTAAATTCTTTTTTTTTTTTGTATTTGCAACTGATTTCATAGGTTGAAATTTCTTCTGTTTGTGGTTTGTATGTGTAGTTTAATTCGTCGTTAAGTCCATAAGGGAATAATGTGTTGTGTTTATAAATGTAGTTGTTTTCTAATAATAGTCGTTGTTTTTTGTTTTGACATATGTCTAGTATTTCTATCTTAAAGTTGTTAAAAGTATGTAATTGATTGTGTTCTTTCATATATATATTACCAATTGATTTTTTAGCGTGGTTTCTATGTAGGTTTATTCGTATATTTAATGGATTACAAGTTTGTCCTATATATGATAGTTGACAAATTTGGCATGTTAATTTATAAATAGTATTCACTAATTTACAACTAGTTGTTTGAAAAGTGTCATGGTTCTTAAGAGAGGGACAAGTTTGACAATTTTTTCTTAGGCAATTCTTAGCGAGTTTAAATTAACATAAAAGAGGTGCTAACACTAATATGTTTGTAGTTTTTTTTAGTTTTTTTAGTTTGTTATTCTTATGAATTTTTAAATATATTTTACTTAATTGTTTTTGTGGTGATAAAATTTGTAATAAATTGAATAATTAATCTATAAATATATAGATATTACTGTTTGTTATCTGTTATATTTTTAAGAATAACTAATAAAAAAACATCTTTAAACTAACTAAACAATGAAAAAAACAAAAGTTCTGAAATTATTTTTTCTAGAATTACTTTTATAATTTAATTTTTAATAATCAAACAATGAAAGATAATTAAAATTTGTATGAAGATTTATTTATATTAGAATATCTAATATAATTTAATTTGTATATTATGTTATATATAAAAAATATATCATAGAGCAAGCTCATATGAATTAATATAGTGTAGAAACTATATAACAAAATTATAACAGTGATTCTAATTTTAAAACTTAAGGAGCAAACTGATAATAATGATAACTTATATCAGTTAGATTTGATTAGATTAGCAAGCTAAATCTAAATTAATTATAATAATAAATAGTTATTTAATTTTATAGTCCAGTTTTGTATTAAGATTATCTTCACTATTATGATCATTTAAATTCAAATTATAAAATTTGTAAAATGTTATTAATTTTAGATAGAGAGAGAAAAAAAAATCCTTTACTTCTACTACATCCTCAAGTTAATTATATATTTATAATTAATAACAATAAAAATTAACAAAGTAACGGCTATTACATCGGCTTTTACACGTCATTCAGACATACTCTAATCCTATATATAGAATAATCGAAGAGAGAATATATATAATAGTTAGAAAAAAGAGAGAAAGACAGAACCATGCACTTTTAATCAAACTAATAATAAGGAAAAAAAAAAAGAGTTTTATAAAGAAGGTAGATAAGATTGTTAGTATATATATATATTTTTTTTTTATGATTTTATATTTTATCCTTTTTTTTTTTAAGATTTTTAAAGGTTTTTTTATTTTATAATATGATTATAAATAGTTGTATTTAGTAATATATCTATAGTATGAATTAACATTTGTTATAAGTTTGGATATTATGTTTTGAAACCCTAATGGTAGACCAGACATACACAAAAGACTTTAAATTGAAATGAATTGGAAAAAGAGATCTGCTGGAACGGGGATCTTCAGATAAAAATTCCAGCGACATTTCACCCCTTCTTTATTATGTCATAGATCTCTTTTAAGCCGGATTTTATGTGTTAATATTAAGTTGTTTCAGTGAAATATTTAAATGAACATATATAACAGATACAAGTGTTAACAAATTCAAACTGTAAACCTACCTCGGCCGCGGCGTCCTCCATTGTGAATATCTATTTCTGGCTGACACATGTCGCGGGAGGGGAATGTCCCCCCACATTTCAAATTTAGACCATTTATTCAGAATTTTTTTGAACAACAAGAAAATTAAAGAAGAAAGGAAAAATAGTTAAAGGAAGAAAGCTAAATTTTATAATCTTTACAGCTAGTTATATCAAAATAACTGATTTAACACTTATTCATCTTTTAATATTCCTTTAAAAAGGCAAATTATAAGAGTTTAATAAAGCTATTAATTGTGCAAATTCACCTTTATTTAACTTCCATTTTCCTCCCCAGAAATTGGAGATTAAACAAAAATGAACTATATACTTTAACACTTTAAAAATCTTGTGAAAAAATCTTTTAATCAGTTATTTAATCAAAGTTTAATTAACTGTTAAAGATTATAAATTTGTATTAGTTAATATTAAGAGAAATTATAGAAAGTTGATTTCATAAATGGATATTTCCATTTATTTTTTTTTTAATATTTTATAATTGATATACTGTTGAAATATTTTACTTGTTTGATACTAAATTTGTTTTTAATAAATTCCATGTTTAAATTTTAACATCTTCTATGAAATTATCTAATATATTATTTATTCTATAAAATCTTAGAAACTGACCATAATATATACCTTTACAGCAATTTAATGATATATTAGAATTCATATTACAGTATTTTATAATATTGAAATTATAATTACTCTTTTTATTATAAACTCTAACAGCACTATTTGTAAGGTCTATATTCAAGTCTAAAAAGTTAACTTTTTTGTTTCTATAAATTTTTTCATTGTTCTTAAGTTTCAAGTATTTAGGATATATTTCAGGTATTAATTTTTTAAACAGTGGATTATTAAATATTATTATGTCATCTACATATCGGAATATTTGCCAATTAATATTATTTTGTAGAAAGTATTCTCTTTCGTACCAGAATAATATTAGATTTGCTAATAACGGACTAGAAGAAGTACCCATGGGAACGCCTTCTGATTGAATATATATTTTATTTTTAAATTCTATATAGTTAAAATTTAAAAATGTTTCCAGTAGAGTTTTTGCTGTTTTAAGATCTAATTTAAATGTTTTATATCTGTTATGAATAATTTTAATGTAGAAAGTTTTGTCATTAATGAATTCATTAAATAAATTGGTTATTTTATTATTTAGATCTCTTAAATTTATTTTAGAATATAGGTCCTCAAAGTCAAATGTGTGTACTGTTTCAATGTTTGTCCAATTGTTCATTAAATAATTAATGATTTTTTTATTTGAGTCGATAAATTTATAATTATATTTATTAGTTAATTTATTTATAATAAATTGTAGTGTTGAGGCTAATTGTATATCAATATTTTTTATGACTGAATTTATACCAGATGTGATTGTTCTGAAAGAAATAGGTTTTTTGTGTAGTTTAGGAATTATATAGAACTTTGGTATGTTTGGATTTTTGTGGTTATTATAAATTTTAGTGAATTTTCAACATTTTTGATGTCTTTTTTGATTTTTGTGCCTGTAGTTCTAGCAAAAGTGTATTTATGATTATTATCAATTTCCTTTTTTAGTATATCGTGGTATAGATTTTTACAAATTAAAGATAAATTATTGGGACATTTATCTATAGGAGTGATAATATAGTCCTTCTGTAAATTAATTATATTTTCTTTAAAAGAAGGAATGTCTGAATTGGGTTTTGTGTATTTAAGTGTATTATTATAATAATTTATAATTTCCTTTTTAATATTATGTTTCCATTCCAGAAAAGTAAATTCTGGAATACTGTATTTTATACTAGTTTTATTTATGAAAATATCTATATCTTTTAATATAGATTTAATTGTATTATTATAATTGTGTTTAATTTGAGGTATATATTTATACCCTTTATTTAAAATTTCTTGATATTCTGGATTTAAAAAAGAAAAGTTGCTAGTTAATATATGACCTGAGAACTTATATTTATCAATATAGTTGTTGCAATTACATTTAATTTTTTTAAAATTTGCCAAATTATTAATAAATTGGTTATAATTGCAAACTAAATTACCTATATTTTTATTGTATTTCCAGATTGTTTTAAAATTTAAATTTTTTTATAGGGAAAAGATTATTGATGATTTGGTTATTAAAAATATCATTAAATTTAATATGATTAAATAAATTGTTATTAAATTTAATGATAATATTAATGTTATTAGTAGTTTGTTTAATTTTTCTGTATTTAAAGATG